>CAUYRT010088054.1:0-32075 GCA_963574885.1 Lepilemur ruficaudatus
GGGAATATCTGGGAAGACAGCATTTCAGATAAAGGGAATAGCAGGTGCAAAGGCCCTGAGGCAAGACATTGTCAGGTGTGCTTTAGGAATAGCCGAAAACAAGTGTGGCAAGAGCAGGTTGAGCAAGATTGAGAGAAGGTAACAGCAGAGGGGATTGAGGAGGCAACTGCAGTTGATAGTATTGTAGGGTGGTGCAGACTTTTGAAGGACCCGGGCCGTTACTGTGAGTCTGATGGAAGCCATGAGAGGATTTTCCACTGAAAGCAGACAAAGTGATCTGATGTAACATTTAGCCAATGATGGACTGCAGGTGGAGGAAAAATAATGGAAGCAAGCAGATCAATTAGAAAACTATTGTAATATTTTTGGTGAGTTTCTAGTCATTTAGACCAGGGTGGAGCTGTGGAGGAGATGACAAGGAATCCATATACACAACAGACACACACACATTTAGAGGAGGAACCAACAGCATATGCTTATGAATTGTGTGTTGCATATGAGAGAAAGAAGAATCAAGGATGATGTTAAGTTTTGGCCCAGGAGACAAGAAGGATGGAAATATCACTTACAGACACAGAGAAAATTTAAGCTAGAATGTCAATTATTGTTTGGGGCCATATAGCAGGGGTTCAGGTTTGGTCATGTTTGGTTTGACACTATTACTCAATACCCAAGTGGAGATGTTGAATAGACAGTTGGATATGTGAGCCTGGAGTTGAGTGTTAACGATATTAAAAAGTTATAGTATTTAATGAAACTGTGTGGGATCATCCAGAAAATGACTGTAGATAGAGAAGATGTCCAAGGCCTGAGTCATTAACACCCCAACATGAAGAGATAAGAAAGAATCAGAAAAAAAAGGAAGCCAAAAAGGAGAAGCCAGTAAGGCAGCAACCAGGCAAGTGTGTGTCAGTGGAAGCCAGGTAAAGAAAGTGTTTCGAGGCGAAGAAAAGAGAATGATCAGTTGGGTCAAATATTGTTCATAGTTCAATTAAGATGAAGACCAAGAATTGACAGTTGGGTTTAACAGTGCAGAGGTCATCAGTAGCCTTGATTAGAGCAACTTCAGTGGAGTGGTGAGGTCAAAAGCCTGACTGGAGTGAGTTCTGGGAAATATTGGAGGAAACAAATTAGGAAGTCAAAATGGATTACTCCTTTGAGAAGTTTTAATGTAAAGGGCAGCAGAGAAACGTAAAACCTGCTGGAAGGGGAAGTGAGGTCAGCAGATGGTTTTATAAGATGGGAGAAACGACGTGTTTGTGTATTGGGGGGAATGATTCTGTGGAGAGAAACCAAGTACTGGTGTAGGAGAGTACACTTCCTAGAGCTTGTTGTTGAGTAGGCAAGAACAGTAGGATTTAGCGCAGGGCTTGGAAAAATATAGCCTGGGGGCCAAGTGTGGCCCACCACCTGTTTCTATAAATAAAGTTTTATTGGAACACAGCAGCACCCAATTGTTCACTTGTCTATGGCTGCTTTTACTGACAGAATCAGTAGTTATAGTATAGACCACATGGTGGCCCACAAAACCTAAAATATTTACCATCTGATCCTTAATGAAAAACATTTGACCCTGTTCTAGTGCACAAATAGAAGGGCTGAGCTTAGACAGGAGCAAGGGTATTTCATCCGGAAGAGGAGGAAAAGTGGATCACATTGATAGAAATGCCTGTAAGTGGTTCATGAGGTGGAGGAAGTCATAGTTATTCTCTTCTAATCACCGCTGTTTTCCCAGGGACAGATGAGACAGAAGCTAAGAGTAAGGACTATTTGGTTTTTCAGTACCTTTTCAGCACTAGTTGGTGAATTTCTTTAAAGATCTGACTGGTAAGGTTAAAATGGACTGCAAAAGACAGATCATTTACATTTGCCCACAAAAATCGTGTGTTATTTTTAGCAAGTTAATTGATTCATCACATCCAATTTTCAGTCGGTCAGTGAATTTGAAGGTAAAATAATTTGCCCAATTCTAGTCTTGTTCCCAATATTCTATTTTTCGTTGGGAGATGGTGGGGGACCTGCATAGAGATAACTTTCTGGGAGTGTATAGTACTCCTTTAAGTCATGCAGTCTAAACAGCATCTTGTAGGTTGCAAAGGCAGAATTGCTTTGAGCCAGAGGCAAGAGTTCAGAGGATTGCCATATGTTAGCATATCCCGTCAGGTCTCAGGGATCCAGTGTGCAGCTGTTGGGAGACCACTCCTCATCTAAAGAATGTCAACAAGTAGTGAAATCTGCTCCATGAGTTAGCACAGAGGAATTCCAGCATGCAAAGGTAGCACAGGTGAAGCTTTCTCTGTTTTGGATTTAGGAAACCAAAATTATTTTCAGCATATCTTTCCTCTGGGTGCTGGTCCCTGTTCCAATCATTCGTGATGGAAATTGAACAGTGTGCTTTTTCAGAAGGCTGGAGTTGGTGTTCTGGGAAAGACTAGTTCCTGTGTGTGATGACACTGGAAACAGTCCCCTCTGGCTGGTCCCCTAGAAGTTCATCCTCTCAACCCATCCCTGCTCCTTGTTTAATGCAATCCCTTAGTAAGGAGCCTATTTCCCTGAGAGACAGGATTTGAGATTCAGGCTTTCGTATTAAGTCCTAAATAGTTTGACAATGTGATAAGACCCCTGGGTGGACACATTGTTGAACCACTGCCCAGTTTGGCAAATTTCAACCCGAATGTTGCTCCAGTCTATGGAGAAGCAGTGGATTGGACAAGTAAAGATCTGATGAGTTGAGATGGAGATGCCTAATGGCGGAGTCATGCAGGGGAAATTTTGTGTTACTTATCTGCACAAGCATTGGCAGACACCATTACTTTCAAAGCTCTTTTTTCTTTTTCTTTTTTTTTGAGACAGAGTCACACTCTGTTGCCCTGGGTAAAGTGCAGTGGCATCATCCATCACCATAGGTCACTGCAACCTCAAACTTCTGGGCTCAAGGGATCCTCCTGTCTCAGCCTCCTGAGTAGCTGGGACCTCAGGCACACACCACAAGGCCCAGCTAATTTTTCTATTTTTAGTAGAGACAGGGTCTCACTCTTGCTCAGGCTGGTCTCAAACTCCTGAACTCAAGCAGTCCTCCTGCCTAGGCCCTCCCGAAGTGCTAGGATTACAGGCATGAGCCACCACATGTAGCCAAAAGCTCACTTCTTTAAACACTAAATTCTCTTAAGCATTTATATATAGGAAAAACAAAACAAATTTATGTTTCCTGTTTAGCCACGCTAATGGGAACTGAGCCAGGTTTTTATATTTTTTATTGAAATAGAACACATGCAGAAAAGTGCACAGATCCTAACTGTATAGGATCTCTGCAGTGGGAACACGCCCAGGTGACCAACATCCAGACCAAGAAACAGAGCATCACCAGCAGTCCAGGAATTTACCCTACCAACCACAACCCTATTTTGGCTTCTAACATTATTGGGTAGTTTGACCTGTTTTTAAAATATCTGTAAATGGAATCATATAGTCTTTTTTTTTTATTTCAGCATATTATGGGGGTACAAATGTTAAGGTTATGTACATTGCCCTTGCCCCCCTCCCCCCTCCAGTCAGAGCCTCAATATAGTCTTTGTGGTCTGACTTCTGTTATTCAACATTATATGGTGAGATTTATGAAATTCTTCTATATTTAATGTGTGGTTGTAGTTTGTTCATTTTCTTTGCTAAATAGTATTCTGTAATTTATTTACAGTTGGTGGACATTCAGGCAGTTTTCAGTTTGGGGCCATTACAAATAGTGATGCTACAAACATATGCCTTTCTGTTGCGTAATATACCTGAGAGTATAATTGCTGATCATAGGTCTTCAGATACTCTTCTTTGATAGATGCTGCCAATTTCTCCAAGTTGTTGAGCCAGTTGGATTTTTAAATGTTATTTCATACATGCAAAAATAATATTTGGTGGAAGATCTCTGTATGTAAAATTATTACATTTTGAAGTAGCCATCACAGAATAATTGAGCTCTCCAAAAATATGTCCTATAAACTAACCATCAGTCTTCAGGGTCTGAGAGTTTAGATTTTCTACCTCTGCAGCTATGAGTGTCTTAGAGAATCGAATTCACTTATTTCAAGGGTATGATGTGAGATTTTCTACAAGTTTTTCTTAACTTCATCCACACTAGTAGCTTGCCCACCACCCAGATAACATCCAAGCTCTCTGAATTTCCTAACTCGTGCTCACATCTCTGTCATGGTTCCCCTTCTCCCTGCCCTCTGGTTCAAGCCCTTGGCATGCCTCATCCAAGATCACCTCCTACCTACTTTCCTAGAAACCCCTCTTTGCTGTCCAGCTCTGCTTGCCTATCTGTAGAAGAAAGGTCTTTAAAAAATAAACTCAAACCTGATCATATTTAAAATCCTTTCCATCCTCTATTACTTACCTGATGGGCACAAGTCACACTGTGTAGGGGAGGGGCACACTCATAACTTTGATTTAGATAGTACAAGAGCAATTTATGTAACCAAAACATTTGGACCCCTGTAATATTCTGAAATTTAAAAAAAATAAAAAAAGAAAAGAAAAAGAAACTATAGTCTATGAAATGAAGTTGGAAAATAGGAAAGAAAGAGAGAAAATTGAAGGAGACTGCCAGAGCCACCTCTGGGCCATTCCTGTTATAGAAACTGATGCATCAAAAACTTTGGGAATTTTCTTAAACATTCTTCCAAATTCATAGTTTTAGATATTTAAAAGTGACTTCCAGAGACATGAGGTTCTTATATTTCTTTTTATTCTGGGAACGTATTCATGGAGGTAAGAATTTTCAAACACTAATATATATTCTGTGCAAAATGTGCAGATTATGTCATTTACTTTTTGAATTGACCAATTTATGGTGAGTCAACTCGGGCTGTAACTTTGATATTTCTTTAAATGAAAAATGATTAAGAAAAAGGCAAAAGGGCACTATAAATTATGTTCAGCAGCATATTAGGGGACATAACAGAAAATCATACATGATTTCCTTGAGGGTAGAATATATATACCAAAAAGGTTGCTGTTTACAAATAAAAAAAATTAAGCCGCTTATTTCTTGTGTTTTATGAGATCTTCCTGATATCTATTCCTGATATTCCCGTATTAAAAAACCATATTCACATCATTGTAGACTATTCCCCTACTGAATCATAAATAAAGACTGAGTCTTTAGTATGTCAATACATTGCACCATTAGTTTTGGGATTTTATATTTGTGGGTGTCCTTTGTTGGAAAATGAGATTCACCCCACGTTCTGCACTTGAGCTTTGAATGTGTGTCAGGCAAACGGAGGATGCACATCTTAAACTTTTACATTGTGAAAATGTCATCCATCTAGAACATTCATATAGCAGTTTAAAAGTTCAGAAGTCGAAAGAGAGACATTCCTAATGAAAAGAGAAAAACAAGGGCAATTTGGACTTCAATCTCTTCCTTAAACACAGATAAGAAGCAGCACTTGCTATTCTGGTGATTATGAAAAAGGCACCCCCCTTGTAGTCTGCGTCCTGGGTGTCTTTTCTGAATTCGTTAAACAAGAACGGTGCCACGTAAAAAAAATTAACACCAAACTGAAAGGAAAATATAAACCCTGAGACATAGAAATGATTGCGATTTCAGACTGTGGGCTACTGTTAGCATAAGCCCACTTCTCCCCAGAAAGAGAAAACAAAACTGCTTCAGCAATAGCATCTGACCTTTCCTTCCCCCATAGTCTAAATCACATAGAGCGCTGCAGCCAAGGAAGTCCCTGGCTTAGAAGCAATTCAGCCCGCCTCCAGGTTTAACACGGAGTGAGAATTGGGCCCAGCAGGATATGGAGTAAGAATTGGGAGTGAAAACAAGGGTGAGGAATTAAAGGCATGGGAACAAATCTGTCAGCCACTCCCCTCCCTCCCCTGGCTCCTCATGAAGAATAATTTATAACCAGTTACTTCCCAGGTCAAAACGCCGAAGGTTTGTCTTTTATGGAATTGAGCAAACTATTTGAAAAGAATTATGTTGGCTAGCATTGATTGGAGTTAGGGATCCGGAGTAAAGCTTTTCTCACTGTAGCATTTAGGGATACCACACCATAATGCCTGCAAACTGGGAAATCTCACTTGCATACTCAGAGCTCCCAGTCAGCCCTTTGATTGCCCCAGTCTAAAACGGGAACCACCAACAAAATGTCCTCAGCCTTTTTGAGAAAGGCTACAAGATTGAATGAGAAAGGAGGCCAAGATGAACAAAAAGAGAAGTGATGATGGAAGGCACAGGGAAATTCAAGAAACAAATGATTTAAAAAACCCAGAAAGTATTTTCAGATAAAATTGGCATCTTATTCTATCCTTAAGAATAGCACAAATTGCTATGAAAAAAAGCAACAAAAAAGACAGTTTTCTTAGCAATCAAAGTTATGAGAATGGAATAAAAATTTCAAAATTAAAATTCTATAGAACGTGTAAAAGGAGATGAAGGGGATTTCCCAGAATGTGGAACCAAACAACAATGAAGGTAGCAAACAAACAACTGAAAGGTAAAAGACAAAAAGATGGTGGCAGAGAGGAAAAATGTGAGATACAGACACAGTTAGTCTAGAGAGTACAATAGGCAATTAAAAGGATAAAACAGAAGAGAAGAAATAAAGAAAGACATAATACAAGAAAGCATCTGAGCATAAAAGAAAGATACTGGTCTTGAAGTTTAAATAACAAGTCCAGGAATGCAGTAGATTCAAGAAACATGAGTAAGAAGCTGGAAAGTAATAGATAAATGAAAAAAGCTCCCCCAAAGACATTTAAAGTAGTGGGAGGGGATAAAGGTATAAGAAATATATCATCCAAATATAAACCATGCTAAAGTATGCAGGATTTTCAACAACTGGAGAAGCAATGAAAAAAGATCCATATTAACTTGTTGTTAGGAATATATCTTTTCAAAAGCCATGTGGGTCAATGTGTTGGATCTATAGCAAGTAAGATGATCATTATCTAATATATGGCACAGCAGAAAATTATAGTTGCATTTTCATAATCATGTACATTTTTTTTCTGCTGGTTTTAAACTTTCAGAATCAATTTACATGTAAGTAATTGAAGTCATAATTGTGGATACTGGACAAGATAAAACTTCAATGATTTAAAAGTAAGTTTATGCTAACAAGAGCAGGAAATAAAAAGAGGTAAATGTCCTCCGCTCACCAACTGAGAAGCCAAACAATACTACTCTGATGTATGGATAAGGAAAGAGTTTAAGTATGTTGCTGGAGATTATAGAGGCGGAGGTGAAGGGGAGGAAAGAACATTACTGATAGAATTCTATCAGGAGGAAGAAGAAAGGGCAGTTGAAAGATGCAGTCATAGGTTTAAAACCTACTCAACCAGAGCAGGACGTCATAGTCAAATTCTAAAGCTGATCAATCAAGAGAAAGGGTTACACATATATTTAGAAATATGAAAGTAACCCCCAGAAATTTAAAAACAGAAATGCTGAAAATAGTTGTCAAGATATAGAACTAGGATGCAGAAATGATCAATGCCTGGCATCATAACCCCTCTGAAAAATTTTTTTAAGCCATGTCTCTGTTTCATTAATTTTTTAGATTACTACCATTTAATAAGCATTTGTTGTTGGACCTGTCACTGGTCTAATCATTTAGCATGGATTATCTCAATTCTCACACTAGCTCTTGGAAGTAAGTTCTATTATTACCTCCATTTTATATTTTATATAAACTTTATATATTTTATATTTATATTACCTCCATTTTATAAGATAAATGAATGTTGGACAGGTAAAAAAAAATTGCTTAAGATGGTTATAGCAGTCAGGAGTTGCATTTGGCCTTGAATAACAGAAAACCAAACCAAACAATAGCTTATACAAATGAAGGATTTTTTATTTGTGCAGTTTTGCTTTTTCTGCCCCCTTTCATGTATTAATAACAGGAAACCTAAAGATGAGGTGGTTTCTGGCATTGACTCTGTAGCTCAGTAATACGGTGCTGAAGTGCATGTGATTCTCATAGCCCTTTCCTCATAGATAAAGATGTTTCTCTGCAGCTCTGGCCATTCCATTTGTTCCTAATAGCACAAAGAAAGGAGCACCTGTATCAGGAAGCCATACTTTCCCAGAACCCCCACAGACTTCTGCTTCCATGTCATTGGCCTTGTGCCCTATGGGGCCACCCTGGCTGCTGAGGACGTTGGAAAATGTTGATTTTTCAGTTGGGCATATTGCTGGCCTAAAGGATGCTGGGTTTCAGTTAGGCAAGAAGGAGAAAGTGGATATTTAATAGCACTTAGCAGTGGGTCCTACAGTTAGAAAGTTGTAGAATGGGATTCTGAAATCCAATAAACTGTATGTATAAATAAGCTAGAGAAAGGATCAATAATATAAGAGTCAGGAAGAACCATTAAATAGATGTATACCAGTATTTTAATTTTAAATTAGAAGATAAAAAACAAACTATGCTTAAGATTCACTCTTCCATGACCTCCACAGGCAGTGAGGAATCATGGAAGGTGAGGAAGTCAAGGCCAAGGGCAAAGAGTAGTTCTTACAGTAGAGGAAAGACTAACATGATCGATTTGCTTACCAAGGGTCAAATACCCCTTCATTCAAGGAGAAGGATCTAACTTGCAAAATGGTTTAAAATAAAGCTGGGAGGTATAATTAAAGTAATTTAATACAAATTGATTTCCAAATGAGAAAATTATATTTTAGCAGAATTCTATCATTAAGTTATAAGTTTAATGAAGAAGTACCTGTGCATAATTCACTCATCAATTTTCAAGGAATGCAGTTTTAATTTTGTCAAACAGATTTTGTTTGGCAGGTAAGCAACACTGCTTAACTCCCAAGAAACTATGATTGGTCCTCTTTTTCTGCTTGGCGTACATATTACTAAGGAACTTAGCCATGTTGCTTCTTCCTTTTAAAATCTTTTTTATTTGATCTCTTCAAATAGAATTATTTTTAAAAATGAACAATGATATCAATTTTAATTACAGACCCTGCTTACATATATTTATTATCTATAGTACCCAACACTCAGGCAAAGGCAACCAAAGTAATAATTAACATTGAGACTGCTGGGATTAAAAGACATAATAAATAGCAAGTGTTTTGATAAAAGTGACGTGAGACTGTTGGAGGAACCATTTCAAGAATGTGGGTGGATTGACATGCAATCCATAAAAAGGAAGCTTTGAGGGGGAGTGTCCCTATATGAAGACTCAATTAGCATTTTCTCACTTCTACAAATGAGCAAGAACTCAGGAAACCAGCTGGAGGCAGAGGAGGTCTCCTCCGTGGCTGGTGCTAAAAAATAAGCTTGGGACTCACAGTGATATAGCTGCAAACCTCTCATTGTGAAAACTTCAACCGAAGCAAACATCTTTCTCTTTTTTTCTGCTCTGTGTCATCGATGTTGTTCTTTGAGGGAAGTTTTATTTTTTTTTTCCCTTTGAAGAATTCTGTTGAAGTTCATCTGAGTTTGATTTTACCACATTAAGCTTTTCCCATTCGGCAAAAGAATGTCAAGGGGACTAGAATGTACTGGACCTGGCACTTCTCAAAATAGCCCATCTCTGCACTGCATTTTCAGTAAGTGTGAAGACTTCCTCAGACCATCATGGTACCATTTGGTATAATACTACTTCACTTATCTGGGGGAAGACAGATGGACAAGGGTCCTTTAAAATACAGCCCCAAAACTTAAATCAAAACATAAAGCACGTCTATGTAGCCAACACTGATGCCCTAAACTCTAAGCTCCTGTGCTTTAATTAGTTGGAGAGCTCCCTCAGCCCCTTGTTACCTTCAGTACTCCTAGTTTTTATAATCTATGCCAGCATAGTTCGCTTTATCATGAATTACTTTCCAAAGACTTAAATTGTAAAGCATGGAACTAGGTCTGTTTCATTTATACAGTCAACTCAATGAGTATAAATTTATTGCCTATTTTATAAAAAAAAATAAGACAGAGAACTATGAGATTCCATGCCAGTTGTGGAATGACACACTTCCTATCCTTCTGTCTGCTTTCCCACAGGGCTCCAAGGTAATGGGCGTATGGCATGGCGTGTCTTCTATACTTTCTGTCCTCTTCCCCTCTTCTGCTCACTGCTGCTTCCCCTAGCTCCAATGATTGAGTTGTCCTGGATAATCCTAGATTCTTACCTAAATTGATTGTTCTAGGTCTAATCAGACCTTTCCCAGGCTGCTTCATACCGGAGGTGAGGGAATCAATCAGACTCTCCCGTGGTGGGAGGTGCCCTATGTGACAAGTCCTGGTGCAGCTGTTGGCCATGAGGAAGAATCACTCAGTAGGGAAAAGAATAATGCCCTCGGGAAGGGAGAGCATGGCAAAAGCAATGAAGAAAACCCACCTGGCATTCAGTCTCCAGATTCCCTGATAATCTTGTACTCTAAATACATTCTTTGGTTGAAGTTTATTGATTTTTCCTTCCCATTATAGGAAGAAACCCAATAATTCTTGATAAATTCTCCTGTTTCCTAAGTTAGAGTTATGTGTTTGTCAGTTGTAGTCTAAAGACATTTAAATCACATAATCTGAAAATAATTATGCACCTTCCCTTGATTTGAGTAATGTGCCATGCTTAGTGTCCCAATAGTGATACTATTGGATCCTAATATGCTTTCTTGGTTTTTTGTTTGTTTTTGTAACTATGTGTGGTTGTCAATCATTTCTATTTGAGTATGGGATGAAAATGAGAACATTTTGACTATAAAATATAAAACCTTTACTACTACCTAATATAGAGAATCTGTACCAGAAATTTGTCCAAAATTCTAGCTTTTCTATACAGTATCGTAAATGCAGTGACCTCTCAGTCCTTTCTGATTTTAACAAAAGGCTGTACAGCTCATATACCATCTTTCACCATGAAAAGATTCTTCTCTGCGTCAGGACAAATGCTCAGCACGATGGGCGCTGATGCATGCCGGGAGGTGAGAGAAATGTGCTCAGCCAGGTGAGGCGTCTCTGAATGAGTCTCACAGTGTCCCTCCTTACTCACGTCCTAAACTGCTACCCTCTTATGAGTAGGGGTGATCAGGACATAACCATTTTCAGTGACAGCAACAGTTTTCCAACAAATAAAAAATAAATATAAAACAATACAAGAATTAGGACCTTTATATGTTTCCCAAATATTAAAATACCTTGTTTTAAATTATTGCATACCTGGGAACCTTTTAAAAATTAATTAATAGGAGGAAGGATAAATAGTGGAAGACAGAGAACTTTTAGAAAGTGAAACTACTCTGTGTGGCACAATAATTATGGATACATGTCATTATAAATGTGTCCAAACCCACAGAATGCGCAACACCAAAAGTGTATGTTAATATAACCTGTGGATTCAGGGTGATTAATGATGCGTCAGTTGTAACAGTTGTAACAAGCATACCACTCTGATGGGGATCCTGATAATGGGGGAAGCTATGCACACGTGTGTGCCGGGATGGTAAATAGGAAATCTCTCTAGATTCCACTCAATTTTGCTGTGAATCTAAAACTGCTCTTAAAAAAATCAAGTCTATTTAAAAATTAAGTACAATAATTAGAGGTTTCTGAATCAGGCACTTTGGAAATACATTAGTCCCCTTACCACCTTATCTGAGGTTTCACTTCCCTTGGCTTCAGTTACCCGTGGTCGACCTTAGTCCAAAAATATTAAATGAAAAATTACAGAAATAAATGATCAGTTTTAAGTTGTACACTGTTCTGAATAATGTGATGTGATTTCGCACCAGCCTGCTTTATCCTGCCCAGGTGTGACGCATCCCTTTGTCCAGAGTATCCATGCTGCATATGCTACCCACCAGCTAGTCACTTAGTAGCCCTCTGCACTGTCGGATGGACTGTCATGGTATTGCAGTGCTTCTGTTCACGTCACCCTTGTTTTGCTTAGCAACAGCCCCAAATACAAGAGTAGTAATGCTGGCATGTTGTTGTAATTGTTCTATTTTATGATTAGTTATTGTTAAGCTTTTACTGTGCCTAATTTATAAATTAAACTTTATCATAGGGGTTTGTATGTATAGAAAAAACTTAGTACCTAGGGTTTGGTACCATCAGCAGTTTCAGGCATCCACTGGGGGTGGTCTTGGACTGCATCCCCCACAGATAAGGGGGGGACTATTGTACCTGCTTTCAGGGTATTATCATTTGTCATCACTTTTCCTTCATTAGAGTAACCGTTGGCTAACAATTACATAAATATATAAAAAATATATATGTATTGTATGTACGTATATACATATATATATAGAGAGAGAGAGAGTGCTATATATATTGATTCAGTATTCCTTTTAGAATGTGTTCATTTCCCCAAAGAACTCTTTAAATGAATTTATGTCTTTGAAAGAAGAAGATACACTTTGCCTTTTTTTGTGACTCCAGCTGGTTGGTCTTGGGTCACAGCCGTGGCCTGGGAGCCTTACGTGCCCCAATGCCATTGATAACCTGCAGCCATTGTGTGGCACTTTGTTTCTACCAACAGGACCAGTCCCGACACTGGCCTCTGTTTGAGCTCCAACCTTAAACAAACAAAACCCCTCTCCTCTTCTAAAGGCAATGCCATAAATGCCCTAAAAGAAAATTTGTTTAAGGATATGAACAGGAATTTGTAGAAAAAGTAGAAGAGCCTCCCAAAATATAAAATGATGCTTAACTATGTTGATCAGTCAGGATGCTAATTAAGACCACTGCAGGATCCCACATTGCATACATCAGATTTGCAAATATGTTCAGAATGCCTAATAATAGCAACTGTTTTGAGAATGCGGGAAAATGCTCTCATACACTGCCATGGAGTGGAGTGTCCTTACCCCTGATATCCAGGACCACCAAAGCTGATGGTGCTTTGGTGAGTACTATGAAAATGCATACATTCTAAGAATTCTGCATAGTATTCACCCTAGAGCTGTGGTCCCCAACTCCTGGGCCATGGACCAGTACCAGTCTGTGGCCTGTTAGGAACCAACCTACAGGGCTCCAGAAAACAGTTAAGTGGATTTATTTGTCTTTTTTTTATCTTATTTAATTATATGTATCAGTCAACCCAAAATTTTCTACAAAATGACAGCAGAGTGTCAAAAATTACAGGTTTGGAAGTGCAAAAGACTAGTCATCTAATCCCAAACTATGAATTTTATTAGCTCTGAGGACATAATAAATAAGTTTTATAAGTGCTTCTAAACTTTGAATCTTCGTTTGTAAAATGAGGATAGTAATTGTACAAACCTCCTGGAAAAGGTCATGAGAATTAGCTAGGTTACTTGGCACAAAGAACTTAATTCGGTGCATAGTAAGTTACAGCTATAGCTGTAAGAGTAATTGATCATTGTGAAGCAATTGTTAGTAGTATTAGGCAAACACAGAAAGCCCTGTGTCAAGAATGATGAACTCAAATAGCTTTAGAAATAAAAGTACGTTAACTTTGTGGCATGGCAGGGAAACTTGGTATCTCTGATGGTGTCATGACTGGCATTCCAGCAACTGCAAGGGGACCTGTTGGATGAGGGAATTGCAGAAATAATCTCACAGATACAATATTCGACAAGTACATTTTAAACTCCAGCAGAAACTCCATAGAAGTTGGTCTTTAGAGCCATTTTCTCTAGCCAGGGTGTCAATTGTCCCCTTCATGGGAAGATGTTGATCATAAGGCAGAAAATGTCACCTAAGAAGCTTCAGGGTTTAAATATCAGGTGTGGACCCAAGTTGAGAGGCAATCATCAAAACTTTTTCCCTGAAAGTGAAAAAGCAAATCTTCCAGGTTAAATAAGAAGTTGTCCTTCCAATGCCATATTAGCCAAGGCCCAGCACTGGATTTGTCAAAATACTGCCAAGCTAGGATCTGTCTAGCCTTCGGCCAGGCATATTTCAGAACCTCATGATGAGTGCAGGCTGCTTTAAGCCTCTCTGGCCATATCTCTTTGACTGTGTTATGCTGTGCCTAAACTTTAAATTGGCATGACAAATGATGGGGTTTCCTGAAAAAAATGTAGACTTTGAATCAAAAGATGTGATGGGGAGGCTAAAATCCTACATTTCTAACAGGAGGCTTTTGGTCAATGTTGCAAGTTCACTCTAGAACTTTGTTATTCCTGGCAGTGTGCATCATAGACCTCACCTGGGAGCTCCTAGGGAATGCAGAATCTCTGTCCCCTCTCCAGACTACTGAGTGGGCATCTACGTTTCAGCAGGACCCCCAGTGATTCAAATGCACAGGAAAGTTTGAGAAGTATTTCTCTAAAATATATGTGGACCAATTTTCCCAAGGCTTTGGTTGCATAGCCCTTACTTGCATAGGGAAGCAAGTTTTGGTACCCAAAAGTCCTGAACTGAAAATTATCTTGCTGCAGCAGGCTCTAGTGACGCTCTGCCTGTATCGCCTCTGATCCCTTTGCCATTTTCACACACAAGACCTCCGTGGGCTTTCACTCCCAATAGCCAGCACCGGTGTCTCTTTGTTAGCTCTTCCCTCTAGATGCTAGAACCCACTTTGCCTGCCAGCAAGGAGAGCAGAAAGTCCCTGCGAATTTCTATTCCCTTCAGCAGTCCTTAACCAAGCTTAGGCACAGGATTTCTATACTCTAGCTCCCTTGTCACTGATCAGAAAACTCAATTTGGAGGTGAAGTCTACAAAGGGAGGGAGTAAGCCAAAGTTACCATCTATGATATTTTGCTTGGTATCACCCTTCTGCCTTCTCCTTTCCCTGTCCTGCTCACTCCTCTATCATGTTGCCAGGGAACACTTTGTAATAAACCCATTCCTCACAAATCCTTGTCTAACTGGGGAACTCAAAGTCAGGGACACATGCTGTTTTAGCTCAGTGCGATATAGCCCAAGACCAGCACCAAACCAAGAGTTTAGGTTGTCCCTAAAGTTCCTTTGGTCACTGCTTTAGTCCACCAGATCTTTGATTCAGACTGGGTCAGGTCTTCTGAGTATCACAAAAGGCTGCAGGAAGCCACTGGATTCTAGGAATTCCACACTTGGGAATTCAGATGCTCACATTCTGAGAATGTGATGAAAACAAATTCTGCTTTACTTTCTGAATGAGCTAACTGTGGCGGTGAGGTGAGGGTGGTGATGATGCTGTCCTTCAGCTGGCTTTATGAAGGACCCTTGGAAAGAGCGAAAGATCTAGAAGACCTGCACTGCCCAACCCGGCAGCCATAGCCACGTGTGGCTGCTGAATGCTTGAAACACGGTTAGTGCAAATTGAGATGGTCTGTAAAGTGTAAAATCCACACCTCATTTCAAAGACGTAGCATTTCAAAAGAAGGTAAAAGAGTTCATTAATAAATTTTATATTGATTACATGATGAATAATCTGAAATATTGGGTTAATTACAATATACTATTAAAATTAATTTCACCTGCTGCTTTTTACTTTTGTTAATGTGGCAATTAGAAAATTTTAAATTACGTATGTGGCTTTCCACATTTTCTTTCTATTGGACTGGATATGATGAAAGCCTTAGCTTTCAGCCTAAAAGGTCAGACCAAGTTAAATATCCCCAACTCTTTCTAATGCTTTTACTATATCTATTTCTGGTGTGGAATTGGCCCCGGTAAACATACAAAACTATTCCTTGCCTTCAATTATGAATACTTTTAACGATGCATAAAGTTGCCATGGAGCTAGAAATGTCTAAAATTTGACCCTTAGCCCAGAAAAAAATTATGCCAGAAACATATTTTAAAAACCAGTGTCAGTAGTTATTACTCTTAGCTTAAAATTAGGTAATTTGAGGAAAGCTGATTTTCAAGCTATTAAAAAATTATTCTGATGCTTTTATCTGTCTGTGTACATCATATTTGGTGGTCAGTAATTTTGCTTTCACAGCTAGTCTGTGCTGTCTTTTCTAAGTCCTCTGACAAAATATAGAGGTCAAGGCCTCAGTATTTCTCATCCAGACAATCGCAGCTTCCTAATTGAATCTCTCCTCTTTGGATTCTCAGCCTCAAATCCATCCTTGACTTGGTTGCCAAATTATCTTATCACCCTCCATTATTAAAAAAAAAAAAAAAGGCCTGTGGTAGTATCACCTATTTTTGCTAACATATCTCCAGACACAGAAACGCTCTCCATACTCTGACCCCAACTCTACTTTTTTGTTGCAATGCCCTCTCTCTTTTCTAATTCCTATTAGGCTACTTTTTGTTCCCTCTGAGTTCTGACATGCTTACTCACCTCTGCTTCCTTTCCCAGACAGTTTCCTCCACTTAGAACCACACCCCCTTCTCGTTCCCATCACCTTGTGCCTCCCTGTTCTTGCAGTCCCATCTCAAATGTTACTGTGTCCCATAACAGTGTATTATCAGTGCCTTTCATCAGGAAGCAAAAAACAAAAGACAAACCGATCAGCAGTAGAAATAACAAAAAGCTAAGTGGCAAAGTTGTTGAACTAAAAGACATTATTTCATTAAAGAGGGAGCAAAATCAGCTACAGCAATATCAGATATGTGTCAAGATGACAATCATGTCATCTTCTCTTGGAGAATTTTATAGGGTTTGGGGCCCAGAATGTTTACTGTTGTGTTCAAAATCGTCACCCAGAACAAAGCTTGAACTTTATTTTGTAGACCCTTCCTATTTTCTTGGAAGGCAAGTGAGATCACTGCTGAGTGGTGTGAGGCAGAGAGTAGGAGAGCCGGGAGGGACAGGCAGAGTTAGGGGAGGGAGAATACTGTAAATCGTGTGACGCTGTGACTGTGACTAGTTTAGAGAACTTCAAGAAGTGTAGTTAACATTTAAAGATCCCCGATGTAGCTGCTTTGGCGTGAGCAGCAAAGCAGGAAGAGTATGTGTGCAGTTGTGTTGTAAATTGGTTTGGCCATATTTTAAACTTTTCTATAGCTCTTTATCTGTTTATAATTCAAGAAAAATAGTAAAAAAGCACTCAGATAGTAAAAGGCAAGATAGCAATTACCTCCCCTTTTAAATAGAGCAGAAAAAGTGTTGTTTATGTACGAAGAATATTTCCTTAGAAAAAGAGTAGTCACTCAGGGATTTGAATTTAATTATGTCATTTTTATACCCTTCCCCCCCACTACCACCAAAAAAAAAAAAAAAAAACCAAGGGGAAAAAAAACCTTTGGTATACAAATTGAACTAATTTGTCTTCCTGGAAACTGAGCTAAAAGCATGTATCTAATGACAGTGCAGTATTTAAGCTAACGCAAATGTGATTTACATTTTTCAGGAATGGACAAATGAGGTTTTCAGTCTGGCAACAAACCTGCTGGCCCAAAACATGTCCAGGGATGCATTTCTGGAAAAAGCGTAAGTTGCTCTAATTTTATTGCTAAGGGTGTTGCTGCTTCTGAGTCAGTTTCCTTTCTCCTCGGTGAGTCTTTTGTGTGTGCTGCACTGACTTCTCACGTTGGTAAACATAAATTTCCCTTTGAGATTTGGTAGAGAACTGATACCTCCCCTGTCCAGAACTGGAAGACTTCCAGGAAAGATCCTCCAAGCTGCACATCCGTGTTTCATCCGGGCTGAGCTCACCTGAATGTCAATGCCTTTGACACATAATAAGGAGACGTTTCCAAATCCTGGCAGCTGTACTCAGAACTAAAAATTTTTAATTTCAAAGATTCCTCTGCTTCTACATCTGCCTGTGTCTTCTCAATTATTAATCTGAGGAATAGCATATGTTCATTGTTTCTCTGGAGCCGTAGATCTCTGATGGATGCTTCAATAACTTCCCTGCCAACTTAACTCAATAGACTGATGTCCTAATTCCAGCCCGTGTAGACCATCCCAGGAAATGTTAGTAAGAAAAGAGAAGAAAAAATGTAAAAGAAAGAGCACAGGGAAAAGAAAAGAAAGGCAAAACAGATTCCCAGGTCACTCTGGAATCGCAACAGTCTTTTGAAAAATTGTTTGACCAAGGAAAATAATGACTTATGCCAGATGAGCAGGGAGGAAAGCTGGTTGTGATCATTTTGGAAGCTGTGGCCGTTCAGGAGGTTGAGAAGCCTTTAAATCAAAACCACAAGTGGAAACATAGATAGGTGGTCCTCTGTTTTATTTAACAGCGTTTCTTTCTTCCCTCTTCTTACGTAAGACATACCCATAATTCCAGACCTAATATTTAGGCCACGTTTCTTTTTTACTCTTCTATGAATTACTTTTACTTGTAGTCGGTATCGCACAGGTCTTCATTTAAATGCTTTGTGATGGAGTCACATCCTCTCCTGAGTGTGCTAACCTTAAGGACCCTTCCACATACATCCGCCTTTTCCCTTCCTTTCTTCCTCCTTTTTTTCTTTTTTTATTACCCTGCCTTTGATTTTATCATCCTCCTTTTAACAAACATTTCTAGAACATCTGCTATTCCAGGCAATGTTAATGGAAGGGAATATAGAGATATATAAGATGTTTTACCCAAAACCATGTTATACCTAGTTGTCTAATCATTAGCTATTGCAAATGTCTATAGGCTCCTCCTATGGACATTCTAGAACCGGTCTTTTGGTGAACATATTGTAAACATTTTTGTTGCATACACACCTAGATATGGGGTTTCTGGGTCGCAGTGTGTGCAGTTTCCTGAAGCAGTATTCCCAATTGACATGTCCCTCAGCAGTGATGGAGAGTTCTGTTGCTCCATCTCTTACGTATATGTTCATAAGCAGTGGAAGAGATAAATACAGTTGTTACAGTCATTCAGTGAAATAGCATGCAGTGATGAGAATGAGCAACCTACAGCTATAAGCAAAATATGGATGGATCTCAAAAACATATTATTGAAAGAAGTGAAAACACAAAAGAAGGTGATTACTTTATGTAAGGGACAAAACCAGGCAAAAATAATCTGTGTTATTTAAAGTCAGGGTAACCATTCCCTTTGGGGGATAGACCCTGGCAGGGAGTGTGGGAGGGGCTTCTGGAATGCTACTCAAGTGACAATATTCTATTTCTTGATCTGAGTGCCAATTGCGGAGACTTGGGCAGTTTATGAAAATTCAGCAAACTCTACATAGGCATGGGCCTTTTTCTATGTATTTTATTTTAAAATAAAAAAAACTCTTTTAAAAAAATGAAACTCTTGTTTTTCTGCTTCTCCAACAGCTATACTAAACTTAAGCTGCAAGTCACTCCAGAAGGGCGTATTCCTCTCAAAAAGTAAGCTTCGTGAGCATTTCCCATTATTCATTTTCTTTTTCTCAAAGATTTGAATCTGTGCCATGGCTCTGTTTTGTTTCTCCACCGGCCTAAGTGGGAGCATGCCTGTGTCACCTCTTGCGTGTCTCACGTCAATGCAGCTGGTTTCCTCATAGACATTTCCCTGGAGTCCCCCTTTCCTGCGGCATCATTTTCAAGAAACACCAAAGCAGGAAGGGGGTGGAGGGACTTGGAGGGGGGCCTTACTACTAAATCCAAATGACTGTCTGAGATTTAGATCTATTCTAGGGGTGGAAACTGGGTGACCTTAGTACTTCTTTCTAGCAAAATGGCTCTAGCCCTAAAGTAGGGGGTTGCAAACTCAGATGCTAACAGGAGCCAGGAAGGAACTGAAATGATGAAGCAGGAAGTGGGAAGGAAAACTAAAGAGTGAAACCTGTCTAAAGGAGACAGCAACTCCCCTCCACCATATACCCCGTGAGATTGGTAAGGACCAGACACCAGATTTTCTAATGTCTCACTAGAACCCATGAATCCAAATTAGTATATTAAATTATCCAGTAATTAAGTTCTGTTTTTTAAAACCAAATTAGTAGGTGAGGGAATAAAACTTACCTATCAGGTACAATGTACACTATCCTGGTGACAGGCCCACCAAAAGCCCCACATACAGTATTATAAGAATCTTCCATGTAACAAAACCACTTGTACCCCCTTCATACTTTGAAATTAAAAAAGAAAATTAAAAGCAAAACCAAATTAGTGACCAAAGAAAATATATCTCTAGGCCAGATTTAGCCAAAAGTCTTTAACCTTTGTCTTATAAGCTCCCAGTTAGCTTCTGTTAGTAAATAAATGATTAATAATGCAACATATATTTTGGGGGCAATGGGTAATAGTAGCAAGGGGATAGAGTTGGTACGGATGTCTATTTTATTGCTTAATATTAGAAGTTATTTAATGCAATATTTTTTTAATCAAGTTGTCACCATTGTCTCAAAATATTGACTTTATGTTAGGCACTTTAATTTTAAAAAGCACACACATCAGTCTTTCAGAATACAGGCACAGATGTGTTGAGGAATGGTTATCTTTTCGTTCTTTACAGGTGAATCACAAATAGGTTTGATTCAATGGAATATTTTGAGTTGGTGTCATCTGTTAGCATTGTGATCCATATGCTTTTTAAAACTCTCTCCTTTGTTGTGTTTCCAATTTGCAGCATATATCGCTTGTTTTCAGCAGACCGGAAGCGAGTTGAAACTGCTTTAGAGGCTTGTAGTCTTCCATCTTCAAGGGTGAGCATGTTGCCTTATAGTACTGTGGTTTGAATGTTTCCTCCAAAACTGTTGAAACTTAATCCCCAATGTGTCAATATTGAGAGATGGGGCCTTTAGGAGGTATTGGGTCATGAGGGCTCTTCCCTCCTGAGTGGATTAATGAATTAATAGATTAATGGGCTAATGGGTGATCATGGGAGGGGAACTAGTAGCCTTATAAGAAGAGGAAGAAAGACCTGAGTTAGCATGGTAGCATGTTCAGCCCCTTGCCATGTGATGCTCTGTACCACCTGAAGTTGTAGCATTGACTCCCTACCAGCAAAAAGGTCCTCACCAGATATGTCCTCTTGACCTTGGACTTCCCAGCATCCATAACTTTAAGAAATAAAAGTGGCTTTGGAACTGGGTAATGGACAGAGGCCAAAAGAATTTGGAGGAGCAGGCTAGAAAAAACCTAGATTCTGGTGAAGTCTTAGAAGGCAAAAGACTAGGGAGAGCTTGGAACTCCTTAGAGATTGGCTAAAATAGCTCTTAATAATTCTTACTAAATATATATTGCCCCAATGTTACCCAAACATAATTTTTAATTATGAAGCCCATAACTTATTTGTTAATATTTGCAATGTGTGAAACCTCTGTTACTATATTCTTTCACCCCCAAAACCCCAATAATTCAATCTAGAATGACCCTTGTTTTTTGTAGATTAAAAAAAAGTAATCATCTAATCAGGATAATATAAAAAAAATTAGCCAAAAAGGTCAATGGTATCAAAAAGACCACTTGAAATGTGGATTCAAATTTGTCATTAACAATTAAACCCTTTCTTGATATCTCTTGCAGTATTAGTTAATGATAGTGCGAAGCCATTATGTTTAGGAAGATACTTGAAATATTAATTTCATTGTATCTCACCCTTTTAAAAATTTCCAGTTTTAACATTTATAAGTTACAGAAGCAATTAGTATGGTGGCACATGTTTATAAATAAATATATTTACATACTCTGCAGGGCCTGTGCTGAGAAGGTTTTTACTGAAAGGGACGCAGGATCTAAACAGTTTGCAGAATGCCTACTTTGCTCCTATTGTGGGAAGTAGTTGAGAGGACAAGCATGTAACATGCTTTCTGTTTTGTGCCTGACACGTACAGGGCACTTCATATAGATTAACCACCTGGAACAAAGTAATTTGCCTTCATGTCAATTCATTTCTACATAACTGGCTCTAAAATGATTTGTTACCGTTGTTTCTTGGAGTCTAGTGCATAAAACTCTTTTCTCACGCTGTATGCAGAACTCTCCTTTCTCTTACAAATAGTTTTTACCTTAGTATCTAAGCAACAAGTAAACACTTGAGGATAACACTGACTTTATAGAAAGAAACTTTGAGCCTCTTGAAACATGCTTGCAATGTTCAAGTTGCACTGAATGAAGTTGCAAAGCCATTCTTAAACTTATGATTGAATTTTTAAAAAAGTATTGAGTGGGCTATTATTAAACTCATCAGCCAATTCTTGTTGTGAATGCTTTTCAAAAAATGAAATTTTTTTTTTTCTTAACAACCTCAGTAGGTCACAGGAAAAAAAAGAGTGCCTCTCCACAATCACTTTTCTTCTATAGGTGGAAAAAGCTCATGATGCTGCAAGACTGAGCAGAGCTATGGAAAGGCTCCCCAAACAGTTCACTTCACCTCCCTTCATTAAGCAAAATAAGATGCTCGAGACACTTGCTAGAGGGTGAATTAACAGAAAAAAAAATGATGCTTGAATTTGCTTACTGTTGCTTTTTGTTACATGCTTTGGATTAGGAAAGATATAACAAGATCCTGTCCTTGACTCAACAGATATTTCTTAAGCTCTTACCAGGTGCCCATGGGCCCTGATAATGTGGTGGTGAACAAAATGAAGCCCAGGGTTTCAAGGGCCATAGAGTCTTCTGGGAGAATTAGGCAATAAACATATCAACAAATGCATTTGCAAATTGGGAGAAGTGCTATTAAAAAAAAAAAAAAAAAAGGAGTGGTGCCGTTGAGAATAAAAGAAAGCTCATTCCAGTAAAAGAAAATAGTATGTGTAAATCCCTGAGGCTGGGAAGAAGTTACTGGATTGGAGCAATTAGGAAAAGACCACTGCATTCAAACATAAAGAGAAAGTGTGAGAGATGGATTTGCAGAGACGTGCAAAGAATTTTTTTTCTTTGTAATCATTTCTGGTTTTACCTTTCCTGGATAACGTCTTGTGAAATATAATGATCAAAATCTTTAACTTAGCGTTATAGATCTAGCTAAGGGAAAGAAGGAATAGAAAATGAAGCTGCATAGAAAATCAAACAATCTGTAAATTGCAATTTTCTTAACAACTGGATTCTGAAAATTCAGTCACTAGATATAAATGGAGTCTTTATAATCCACTATGTCTATTATAGGTTCAAACTTTCAGACCGATATCAACTGGAGATACTTTAAAAGGAAAATGTGATTCAATAGCAGGAGTTATGTTTAAACTGGAAAAAAGTATATGTATTTTTAGCAAATTAAATGTAATGACAATTTTCTGAAAACAAACTGGGGATAATTTAAAAAATATATAATCAACATCTCCATCACAAAGTTCTGAAAGATCATTAGTCATAGTAAAGTGTAATTTACTTGGAGGGCTTGTAGAATTAAAATGCTTTCAAAAAAATCTAAGAACCAAAGACAGTTTCAGTGCCAAGAAATACATGTTCCTGTGAAGTGTCTGTGGCACGTCACAACTATATTTTAAATCTTTGTGGTAGTTTCATATCTATAGAACAGTGGCACTAGAAAATATCTACTAGTTAGCAAAAAGATTCTGGATACGTTAACAAGAGATATTTTAAACACACCACTGAAGAGTTATAGAAATGGTAGATCGCCCTGCAAAATTGGGAGCTTATTCTTAGCCAGCAGTCATTCAAACTAGATTTAATTGTGTTCTGTAAATAGATACATCACCAGAAACACAGTGGATATCCTGTTGAGATTTTTTAAACATTATCTTTGTGCACATTGTTAGGGATAATTAATGCGGTTGAACTTGTGTCCTGGCTGACATGAACCATTGGAATAACACATTCCTTTGGAGGGTACTCCTTTAGAGATCATAGTTACTAGCGTAAAGTAACCCTAATTGTTAAAAAGTAGTACTGTATCCAAAAAGAGAGACAAGGCAATTACTGCCCTTCTATTAATAATCCACACATACTTTCCAGTGAGACCTCTGAAAACATTTTCATATTCAGAAAATTACTTTACCCACAAACTTTCTGACAACTGAAAAATCATTTATTTGTACTAAATTCTCTTGATTTAAGACTTATTAACTTGAAGAGAGCTCAGTGATATTTGGCATTGTGTTTTAGTATTGCCATAGCATTGGCATATGGAGTTGCATTTTAATGAAATAGATATGAAATAAATTCATGTATTTGTTTTAAATAATAATTTTTGCTGTAGTTGATGGACATAAATGTAGTACAAAGGGAAAGTGATTATTTTGGATTATTTTAAGTTTTACTAAAGAATACTATGAATAAAATTTATAAAAGAACTTCCCTGTATAATCTTTAGTATGTTGGCTTCCTCCTATTCCTTACATCCCAAACATAAATCAGAAACATAATCATTTTTACAGTTGTGATTCTTAATATCACTAATATCAAAATTCTGTTTTAATACCACATGAAATGTTAAGATCATTATGAGTGACTTACTTGTAATTATTTCATGTATTCTATGGCTAATGTAACTTTTGATTTATAGTTTTAGAACAAAAATACTGAGGATAGGTTGGCTTTTTGAATTTCCTGGAACAAAATCAAGAAAAAAAATTTATATGAACTCTATTCATTAGAGTCCACGTCAATAAATTAATATATTTTAAAATAACATTTTACTGAATGTTAAGTACCTGTCATCATAGCATTGTTTTTTAAATCTAGAAACATACAAACAAAAAAATACAAACCACCATCCCAAAACTAATACGAATATTTAGTTTACTGGTTTGTAGCGTGAGTTACAGAGTCAAGCCACCCACACGCAAAATGTGGCTGCTGCCACTATTGTCACCACCTATTTGCTGACCAAGGACCTTAGAAAAGTTTTCTAACCTGCCAGCACCCGAGTGTTCCTATCTATAAAAATGGGACACTAGAGATGCCAACTTCATACAGGTGACAGGGGGAATAAATGAAAATAGCCAAGTTAAAGTCATAGAACTATACACAGGGTATATAGTAAGTGCTCAGTAAATATTAATTCTTATTATCCTTTGAGTATTTTCTCATTTATATCTGGGATTTTTTCTTTCTTTTTTTAATTTTTAATTTGGCATGTGGATGTGACATTACCAGGTCTATGGAATCTGGAGTTGCAAATGGCCATCACTACTACCAACAAGATTTTAAAAAATATTTTCCCTTTTGAGATTTCTTGCACACAAGCATGGAATTGAACCAATTTCATATTTCAAGTTTGCCAGCACTTTGCATTTTCTGAAATAAATGGGCTTCATTGGGTTAACACTGATTTAGGTTACACTGGCCTTCTTAATTCACCCTTCAAAAAGTTCAAATAACAGTAGCAACAAATAATCACTGACAATCGGTTTTGTACTGGGTGCCTGATGGGATGGACCAAGTCCTGGATTACAAAGCAAGACCTAAGGCCTGGTATTGTCTCCTGGGTTCATCCAGCAAACATTGTTTAGGTGTCTGTTGTACACCAGGCACATGCTGAGAACACACGGGAATTCAATAAGAGATTATCACTTCACTGAAAAACTCACGGTCCAGTAGAAAATCAGAAATATAAAAAAATGAACAGCTGTATGATGGATGCAATAATAAAGGTATATAAAGGGGGGTTGTGTACACAAAGAAAAATCGTGTCTTCTTTGGCCAATGTGGTTGGGAAGTATTCACAGATGAACATTTGAATGTTGGGCATGATCATTAGAGTATTGGATCTTGGATTTCCTCCTAGTCAAAAAGAAAAAAATGAATCTTTGCCATTCACTTCACCAAATCGTGAGATCCAGAAAGAGAAAGTATGTGAATGAGCTTTGTGAATTTCAGCCTTGTTTAAAATGCAAGGAATTTGGGATTGTCTATAGCTTTTTCCTAAATATCTTCCCTATAGCCTTTCATTTTAGCTTTCAGTGATGCCCATCCACTTTAACTCCTCTCTACAAAATCTTTTTCTCCCATTTTCACCCACTGACCCCAAAGACTTTGGGATATCTTTATCAGTCGAGTTGGGCAAAATGAGATAAAGAAAATGACCTGTATGGAAAGTTTTCTTTTTTCTATGTGCTAACATCCAACTGGCAATAAAAATAATGTTGTGTTTATTCAGGTTATCTCATCAATTTGACCCCTTCAATAGGAAGTCCTACTTCACAGCTGGTAAACAATAATTAGATTTTAGTAAAGCATATTGTTCTATAAAATTCTTATGTAAATAATTTTAGTTAAATCTGATATTCCACAGGAGATAAAACAGAGGAGTCCTCTCAATCAACTTCCACCTTTCTCATAAATTACATTCATGCATTTAGCAAACGTTTACTGTACACCTACTATATGTTACACACTGGAAATAGAGCAGTTAACAAGCAACACACATGTTCTAGCTTGTGTACATCTGCAGGTTAGCAATTGTACACTAAAATGAATATTGAAATATGAGACAAGCAAAGTGTGATGGGTGCACAAATGGAAGAGAGCCCAGTTCAGGAAGAAGGCAAAGTTTTCCAGAGGATGAGATTCTAAACTAGGATAAGAAAGAAGAAAAGGAGAGATCAGTAAGAGAAGGAAGACGATTATTGATATCCTTAGATAAAATCAATGTATCTGTGTGCTGGGTGAGGTTGGGGAGGGGGAATTGGAGTGAACTCTATTTAATAGAGAGAGAATGGGAGAACACACTTGGGCTTCATAAAATCCAAACCCACTGGATGCACTTGAGTTGGCCAACAGCGCCATTGAGCATTTTCTTGCAATTGATTTTAAATCTTTCTTTTCCCCGTGTCTCTCTGCCAAAGATTGAGGTAGGCAGGGTCATTTTCAGCCATTAGCAAAACTATAAAGAGCTGTAAGTGTCTAACTCAGAGAGAGAGCAGCACTGAAAAATACATATCCTCCAGCCAAAGGGATTTCTCTCTTTTTGTAAATCAAGTGGACTTTTAGCAACCTGTTTACAGGTTGTGCTTGCCTCTATTTTATGAATGGCAGAATACCAATAAAACTAGCCATGAGAATTTCCCATTGTCCTTGGATTTGACCACTTGTGCTCATGATTTCAAAGTTTGTGTCCAAGGAGACCTAAGTCTAATCATGCATCTCTCTATGTATAATGATTCATGTGTTGTCTGGTTGTCTCGAACTTCTATTTTGCAAAATAGATTTTTTTCCCATCTCATTTTATAAATGGATTTAGTAAAGGAAGTATTACTTCATTCATTCATTCCACAGATATCCTGCTGTCTGCCAAGTGATGAGCTAAGTTACCTGCTTGCAAGCAGTGAGCAATTTCAGACAATAATTTTTAGACATTTCTATAAAAGTACATTTCCAAACTTACGAATATAGGAAAAAAGAGGGCGGTGTTTTCTTTGGTTTAAGGACTTGAAAATAAAAATAGTCATATAAACACATACCTGAAATAGTAAAACAGTATGAAAAATGTCCTTCCTGTTAACAAAGGATTGAATACACGCTTCCGGTTTCCATGGCAGCACAACAAAACAGAAACATAAGTCACAGAAGTGGTCTTTTGTATCAGTGTCTTGCCTCCCAAACAACAGGGCCAGGAGCAATCAGTGAAAAATGACTGGTGCTATCCTACTTATGAAAACTGTTTTACAACTTACCAGATTATTTAAACCAGAGGGAACATTATTTGAAAAAATAACACAAAATGGGAATTTATGTTTTCATTTTGACTATGTCTGTCTCTAGGGTCATTACTTTAAAAAAAAATTCCTTCAAAACTCCGATACACAGCACAACATGTGCGTATACTTCATGTCACTAATCTGTACACTTAAAAATGGTTAAAATGGTAAATTTTATGTTGTGTATATTTTACCACAATAAAAAAAAAAGACTCAAGCCAAACAAAACAAAACTATCTGCTAAATAGGCCCTGTCTTTACTAGGACTAACTTATTGTAGTAAATGCATGTAGGAAATTGCCTTAATGTCCTTTTAGCAAGAGAAAGTTCTTAAGCTTAAATTAAAATGAAAAAGCAACAGAAAATAAGGGTTCTGACACCCTAAAGCCAGCGTCCAAATGAACTCTACAGTTGACCTCCTAGATGTGTTCTGAACATTTACCCTGACCTCCTAGAAGAAAGGGAAAGGGAAAAGAAGGAGGGAGCGAGGGGAAAGAGAAAGGGAAGAGACAAATAGAGGAAAATAGGAGGGAGCAAGTTAGGGAAAGAAAAACACCGTTTGTTGACCCTGTTGTTTTATTTCCCAGAATGATTCGATACCTCAAGAAGATTTCACTCCAGATGTGTACAGAGTTTTCCTGAACAACCTTTGCCCTCGACCTGAAATTGATAACATCTTTTCGGAATTGTAAGAGAACACATTTTAACACACTCTTTTTTCAGCTTGCATTGATACTCAGGGTGGCTAGGGCAGGATGTTGAGCAGCAATTGGAGACGGGAGAACACGATACACCATTTCTAAAAGCAACGCGCCTGTGTGGTCTGTTGGGCAGGATCATATATTCTTGCCCCTGAGGTGCAACCCCTGCTTTTCATGGGTAGCAGTTTGCTGTGATTTATTGCTGGGTGTAGTTGTTTTAGTGTGCTCAGGTGGCTCTGTGTGGTTTGAGTATTATGGGTAGAACAGGAAGACATCTTGGCTTAGTGGGACAGACTGGTGTAGCAGAAAGAACTCTGGACTGGGAACGAGACATTTTACCTCTCTGAGCCACATTAGTGAAATGAGAACTTTGCATTACTAAGAACCCGGCCAGCTAAAAAATTATTTGCTTTTATGTTAAAAAACATAAATGTATATAGGCATCACCTTTTTTAAAATACTGAAAAAAAGCAAATATGGGGAAGTAGCAATTTACCTTTTTTAATACACTACGTGACAGAAAATCAATCTAAAATGTAGTAAAACAAAATAAAGATTTCTTCATTACAGAAGACATGAAAAAAGTACTGCTGAGAATGACACTGGGTGTTCTTGTTTTGTGATGTTCATTGCCATCAAATATTTATTTGTACCACTGAACTTGTCAACAGGATTGAAATGGGAAGTTTGAATCATACTACACTGAGAAATTGTAGGCTCTTGCTGAAGCGTAACTTTAATGGAAAAAAATGTCCAAATGGGTTATTTACCTTTTTAAAATGTAATGGTAATAAGTACATCTTTAAATGATTCCGTGGGATATGGGAGTTTGATGACTAAACCGAAAGTCCAATGTCATAATCAAAAAATGATCTCTATCTCTGTGTTCAATTTAGAGTGGCGCATCCCTATGCACACAATGCAGGGTTTTTTCCTACTGTCTGTTTTCTTACACATTTGGCATTTTTCACGAGCATAGGAATTTAGAGATGGTGTTTGCAGCCCACAGAAGTACAGAAATTATGGTGGAGCAGCACAGTGTTTTTAGGGCAAGACAGGAATTTCAATATAGCATGCTCTTATCAGATATAGCAGGAGTTCATTAAATATTTTCCTATAGTTAAATGCAAATATATGAATGAAATTTGGTAGCAAAATATTCTTATTTCTTGGTTTTTCATTGTTTCTAGTGGTGCCAAAAGCAAACCATACCTTACCGTTGATCAGATGATGGATTTTATCAACCTTAAGCAGCGAGATCCCCGGCTAAATGAAATACTTTACCCACCTCTAAAACAGGAGCAAGTCCAAGTATTGATTGAGAAGTATGAACCCAATGACAGCCTCGCCAAAAAAGGTCAGTACTTTGTCCCACACCACAGGAAAGCTCTTGCTTCCAACTGGAAGTGTTCACACCCTGGTAACTTAGGGACGTTAAGGATTGCTTAGCTTAGTTTACCCCCTGTGTATACCTGCTTTCCTTTCTGTCTGAAGTCATTGGCGGTTCACCCTAAAGCTGATTTTTTAAAAACTTTGGTGTGCGCTTTTTTGTTGTTGTTATTATTAGGTCATTAAATATGAAATGTCCAATTTTGAATCAAAAGTTTAGTTTATTATATCTCAAGCAAAAAGCAGTACAATTAATCAAAGTGTGTGCCTAAACTGTTGACACAGTTTTGCCATCTTAAGGGTAGCTTGTTTATGTCAGTAGCAAAGAAGCCTGGAGAGCGAATGGTGATGAAATAGCAAAAGGCGTTTTTCACAGCTTGTTGAGAATTGAATATTTTTCCTTTCAAGAAGTGGTCCAAAGCCTGAAAGAAGTGGTAGTCAGTTGGTGCAAGGTCTGGTGAATATGGTGGGTGACAGAGAGTTTCCAAGTCCAGCTTCAGTAGTTTGAGTAGCATTGTTTTTTGGGACATGTGGTCTTGCAAGATGATTAGCTTGTCTCTATTGACCAATCTCAGCTGCTTAACTGCAAGCATCCTCATCGTTTCATCCACTGGTTGCCATAGACATCCACTGTGATCGATTGAACAGGTTTCATGAAGCGATAGTGGATAATACCAGCGCTGGACCACCAAAGAGACACCATTAGCTTTTTTTTTATGAATATTTGGTTCTGGATATGTTTTGGCATTTCGTCCTTATCCAACCATTGTGCTGAATGCTTGCAATTTGTCAAAAAGAATCTATTTTTCATCACACGTAACAATACTGTGTAGAAATGGTTTGCCTTTATGTCGTGACAGCAAAGAAAGGCAAGCTTTGAAATGATTTCTCTTCCGACACTCGTTTAATTCATGCAGTACCCATCTGTCCAGCTTCTTTACCTTGCCAATTCATTTCAAATGGTCCAGTATTATTGGAATAGTAACATCAAACCTTGGTGCTAATTCATGTATAGGTTGAGAGGGATTTGTTTCCACTACAGCTTTCAGCTCATCATTATCCACCTTGGTCTCAGGTCACTCACAAGGCTCACTTTCAAAATTAAAATCACCAGAATGAAACATCTCAAACCATCAAACCATCGGTGTACTCTCTCTCTCTCTCTTTGTGTGTATATATATATATATATATATATATATATATATATATGCTCTCTCTCTCTCTCTCTCTCTCTATATATATATATATATAGAGAGAGAGAGAGAGAGCATATATATATACAGAGATGTATATATATATATATGCATCTAACATTTTTTTTAATGTCCGATCATTTGTTTTGTTTCAAATTTACCCAATGACTGCATACATCTTTCTCATACAGGAAATTCACTTAGTCTAAGTCATCAGAGGATAATGTAGGGAGGCATCACCTGTCAGCTGAGGCATGGCTGATGCCATCTCCACCAAAAGCCTCATCTAGCACACAAGAAGGACAAAGGCTTTGGAGTCCAACAGCCAGAATGTGGCTCGAGGGCCAACCACCTACTAGCATACGAGATACACTCTCTGTGACCCCAGGGAAACCCAGTGCCAATTCAGCAGGTCTTGCTGGCCATATGTATGGCCCTTTCTCCTCCACATTCCATATGGGAGAAATCCAACTCTTCAAGGAGTCAATAGTAAAATTACAGAGACCTCAGTGGTGTCACTCCAACTCTAAGGCAAGTACACAAAAAGTGATAACAGCCTTGTATTAAGGATAAAGTAAAATCGTGCACGTTAATGTTGAGCACACGATAGTCATTCAGTCAGTGGCATGTATTATTACTGTTATGGCTATTTAAAGCAGGACAGATGGTACTGGAAGAAGCACACAATCTCTGGTGTTCTAACCTTGCAAACTCAAACTTATTTAATACAAGCAAACCTGTGTCCATTCATTCATAATTTTGGCATTCAGTAAATCTTCAGTGAAAAGCAAGAGGCTGGGGACTGTGATAGATCCAAAGATAAAACTGATGGCTCTAGGGGCTTACGCTCATTTTTTTAAAAATTAGATATGAATATAAATAACAAAATGGCACTTCGCAAATTCTAATGTGCACATGAATCACCAGGAGCCTTGTGAAAATGGAGATTCTAGATTTCTCCTCTCTGACAAGTCACTGAGTACTTAACCGCTCTTGCTGGTCAGGACCATAGGTTATGCTGATACTGCTGGGCCAAGGACCACACTGAGTATCAAGGCCATAAGAAGTACAGAAGAAGCGCAGTAAGCATGAAGAGGGAGCGATTTCTTCCTGTAGGGAAGAATGTGGAAGAGATAACATTTGCGCTGAATCTATTTTAACAGCGATGAACTAGAGGCTTTTTAGGGCCAGAGAATATCAATCTCTTATTCATTTGCTTGCTCATTCAACAAACGTTTCTTGAGCACTCATTTATTAAGCATCAAGAAAACTGAAGACGGGGCCGGGCGCGGTGGCTCACGCCTGTAATCCTAGCACTCTGGGAGGCTGAGGCGGGCGGATCGCTCAAGGTCAGGAGTTCGAAACCTGTCTAAGCAAGAGTGAGACCCCGTCTCTACTATAAATAGAAAGAAAGAAATTAATTGGCCAACTAAAGATATATACAGAAAAA
>CAUYRT010088060.1:0-10239 GCA_963574885.1 Lepilemur ruficaudatus
TTAGACTTCTTTTTTTTTTGAGACAGAGTTTCGCTCTGTTGCCCGGGCTAGAGTGCCGTGGCGTCAGCCTAGCTCACAGCAACCTCAAACTCCTGGGCTCAAGTGATCCTTCTGCCTCAGCCTCCCGAGTAGCTGGGACTATAGGCACGCGCCACCATGCCCGGCTAATTTTTTCTATATATATTTTTAGTTGGCCAATTAATTTCTTTCTATTTTTAGTAGAGACGGGGTCTCACTCTTGCTCAGGCTGGTCTCAAACTCCTGACCTTGAGCCATCCGCCTGCCTCGGCCTCCCAGAGTGCTAGGATTACAGGCGTGAGCCACTGTGCCCGGCCTTTCTTAAACTTCTTTGAGCTTCCCTCCTGCCTGCCCTGCCCGAGCATCTGAGACCTGCGAAGTCTCTTGCTCCAAGGTAATGGCAGGAGGCCCCTTGGGCCCAGGGGTGATGCCATCACTGTCACCTGCTCACACAATCACGTGGATGAAGGGAGAGTGCCTAGGTGGGCACAGGGACTGAGGAACCTTCTGGCGTTTGTCAGGGTCCGAGGCCTCTGCTCTGGGGGGAGGTGTGGCCAGTCCTGGTGAGGCCAGGGTGGGCAGCTCTGTGCTGGCCAGGGGTCCCCCTACGGCCCTTTAGGACACACCACCGTGGGACAACAGACACTCGGACACGTGGCCCTCGGTACAAGTACTTTATTCCAATTACAATAGTGCCACACCCAAACTACAGTAGCACGAAACAAAATGATACAAAAAATAGATTCCCAGCTCCCCACCCCGTGTCTGCATACCCACAGAGGAGCCAGCCCTGTGGCCCCCGGGCCTAAGGGCAGAAGCTCCGGAGGGGGCAGTGGCAGTGAGGGCCTTTCCTTTGCTTTCACCCCTGCCAGGCCTGGGCCCTCTTCTCCCCTCCCCCCTGCCAACCCCAGCACCTCTGAGCAGTGAGCGCCACCTGCATTCCCTGGGCTGTACCCCAGCCCTCGGACACTTGCTTCCCACCGGGAGGTCTCCAGGGCCACGTCCTCCGAGGGGAAGGCAGGGAGGCAGGAGGTGGGGGAGAGGAGGCACAGAGCGCACGCCAGGGCTGGAAAGGCACATCTCTACGTGACAAGGTGCCTGTGGCCAGCTCCTAGCTCTGGCTTTCTCTGGTCCCTGTCCATCTTTCCTCTGAAGAGCTACCAGGACTGCCGAGTGTGGGGACCAGGGCCCTCATCTGGAATCCACTCCCAGCATCCCTGTGCAGCTCTGAGGCTCATCCCAAGGTGGAGGACGCTCACGGGGCTGTCTGCTCCTCTCGGGCAAGGAGGGTCTGGATTCCGGGGTGGGGGGAGTACACTGTGGGGACAGGGCCTGGCCAGAGGCCCGGCTGCCAGACAGGACAGCTGTGGCTGTGGTGGGCTCTGTCCTTGCCTCAGTGACAGGTCCTGCTTCCCTACTGAATAGCGGTGGACGCTACTGGTGGGTCCGCCGGGTGGAGCTCATGAGCCTAATGCTGGAGAAGCTGTGGTCTCGGGGAGGGGGACGCCAGTCCTGGTTGGCAGGCCAAACTGGACTGCAGAACCTTCCTCGTAAGAGCATCCCCCAAGGAGAGGAGTTGGTGTAGCTGTGAGCACTGCCTTGATTCAACCCAGGGGGCCGACAGGGGCTGGAGCCCAGGGCAAGTTCAGCTGTTCCTTGGACTGCTGACATCTGGGGCTACCAACTTGCAGGCCAGAGCTCCTGGGCTGCCATGATGGTGGCCCTGCGGGCACTAGGAGCGGGACTATGGCCTGTGTTCCAGTCAGGACACTTGGGGGCTACATTGAGGAGGCCAAGGGGTCTCTGGGGGCAAGGGCTATCTCCTGGGCCGTGGCCTCAGGTAAGGCACTTGAGAACTGGGAGCCAGGCCAGGCCAGGCCAGGCTAGGCTGGCAGGGGACAGAGCTCAGGGGGAGGGGATGGCCCTGTAGATGCAGTTTTCTCTTTTCTCCTTCCCCTGGGGAAGAGGGTCAGCCAGGCCCCGAAGTGGCTGGGTTGGGGGGAATTGCTACAGAGAGGCAACATGCCCCTGGGACGGATATGGGGTGGCCGAAAGAGGAGGGACGGAAAGAAGACATCTGCAGTGCAGCGTGTACATCTCATGGGCGCGACTCAGCCCCGCAGGGCTCCTGCGGGCCGGATCCAGGGTGCTCAGTGCCCCCAGACGGGGTTTGAGGACCCTGACCTGGCCTGATTCTGCCACAGCCATAGTTCCCTCCCGTGACTGTGGGGATCAGACTTCCTTGCTGGAGTTCCCACTGTCAGACTCTGGGGACAGGGGCAGGCAAGCTGAGAGGGGCAGGGCCCAGACCTGGTGCCCCGGCCCTCCCCGAGCTGGCTCCCACCTCTGCCTGGCCACCATGCCACTCCTGTCCCCACCAGGTGACGGGGGCTGAAATAGCACACCCCAAGGGCTGAGGCAGCTCTCTGCCTTGGGGACCTGCTCAGCGGCCGGGGATCCCTGCCTCAGCCAGCCTCGTCTCGCAGTGAGCGGGGAAGGGAGGGAATTAATCACCGGGGCTTCCCTTGTCCACAGGTTGTTTAGAAAAACAGAACATAATAAATATACCAATCCTTTCCTTAAAAGAAAAAAGTGTTTTAAATGCATTTTTTCCCTGAAGATTTCCAGTGTATTCCACAATGTTTAAAAAATAGTTTCCCCAAAAATATATATTGAAAGCATTTGACACAGTGGTATTTGTGGTGTATCCGGCCCTTGTCGGTGTGGGGCCCAGGCAAAGTGAGCCACCAGCCTGTCACCAAATGCTCGCTGGAGTGGATGCCCGTGTGCCCGGGCTGTTGGGGTCTGCAGAGGGGACAAATCTCAGGTTGTGTTGAGAGCCTGCAGCACGGGCTCAGTTCCGGGTGGAAACCCTCCGGCGCAGGGGAGGGGGCCCCGGTGCCAAGTGGGCTGGGCAGTGCCCTGGAGGCTGGGTGGGGGGCAGACTCGTCACCCCGCCCAGGGGTTTGTCCTCAGCCCCTCCCCTCCTCTGCCGTGGCTCTCTGTGCTTCGCCCCTACCAGACTTCACACTTGTGACGCGGGTTCATGGGGGAGCCAAGCGGGCAGTGGAAGTGTTCCGAGAACGCCTTGGAATTGGAGAGGGAGCCGATGACCCGGAAGCGGGAAGGGCTGTGAGGGTCGGTGATGAGGCCTTCGTGGGAGCTCTCCGGTGTGCGGACAGAGCACCAGACCTTTGAGAGCGCAAACGGGGAGAGGCCAGCGTCACTGCAGGGCCCTGAGGCCACCAGATTGCCCGCATGATGACAACAGAGGAACTAGCCCCCCACTGGGTGTCTCCACATTGTGTCCCCTCGGCCAGAGCAGCACCTGGGGCCGCCTGAGGCCTCTGTGCTAGATTGCATCTGGACGAGCAATCGTGTCCAAACTCCAGTTTGAAAACCCTGGATTCCGTCCCGATCTCTCACTTCCTGGGCAGGGCCTGGTAGCTCCGGCTGCCAACAGAAGGCTATCGACTGAATGCCACCTCAGCTGATGGCCTTGCGGCATCGTGATTACATGAAACTTCTAGAACCCCAGAACCAGAAGGGACCTTAGTAATCGCCTTGTCCTCTAACCTACTGGATACAGGAGTCTTTTTATTAGCATTCTTGGCCCTTCCTTGAAACTCTGTAATGACAGGAAGCTTGCCAGGACAGGGCAGATGTCCTGCAGACAGTCCCATGAGTTAGGACGTTCTCAATTTGAAGGGAATGTGCCTCTTGGCTCTCAGAGCTCTCAGAACATCAAGATGGCAGAATGCACCTGAGCTGGGCATTTTTTCCTCACCTGTGATGAACTCACCTGTGCAAAGCCCAGGAAGAAGAGTTGGTCATTGGTGAGACCCAGGGTCGGTAAAGTCTGCTCATCCCCGTTCTTCTTCACCCAGTTCTGGTACGCCTGGGAGGAAGGAACACCGAAGCTCAGGGACTCCCCCGACAGGCAGTGACAGAGGGGGCTGGTGTGGGGCTGTGGGAGGTCTCAGGGAGCTCTCCCCTGTCGGGGCAGGGACTGGTTTCTGGGGCTCGGCCTAGAGGAGCCCTCTTCTTCTTCTTCTTCTTTTTTTTTTTTTTTTGAGACAGTGTCTCACTCTGTTGCCCGGGCTGTAGAGTGCCGTGGCATCAGCCTAGCTCACAGCAACCTCACACTCCTGTCCTCAAGCAATCCTTATGCCTCAGCCTCCCGAGCAGCTGGGACTACAGGCATGCGCCACCATGCCTGGCTAATTTTTTCTATATATTTTTAGTTGGTCAATTAATTTCTTTCTATTTTTAGTAGAGATGGGGTCTCACTCTTGCTCAGACTGGTTTCAAACTCCTGACCTTGAGTGATCCGCCCGCCTTGGCCTCCGAGAGTGCTAGGATTACAAGCGTGAGCCACCGCACCCGGCCACCTTTGCCATTTTTGTATTTGGCTTATGATACTTTGTTTTAGTTCCTAAGTACTAATTACTATATTAATTTAAAAAATAAGTGTTATAGCTCTTTTAGAATTTGTCTAGCAGGTTTTCTAATTCTCACCAGAAAAACCCCCACGGGGAAAAAAATAGTGAACACCAGCTATGTGCAAGACACTGTGCTTGGTGCCAGGGATATAGCAGTAAACAAGACAGACAGGGTTCCTGTCCTCATGAACTGCTTTCAAACAGAGGGAGACAGATAATAAACAAGGTAATTATACAGTGGGATAGTACTATAAAAGGAATAAACAGGGTGATATGATACAGTACACCTGGGATGAGACTGCTTTTAGATAATGTGGCCAGAAAATACCTGTCTCAGGCTGGGTGTAGCAGCTCACACATATAATCCTAGCACTGTGGGAGGCTGAGGTGGGAGGACTGCTTGAGGTCAGAAGTTCGAGACCAGCCTGAGCAAGAGTGAGACCCAGTCTCTACTAAAAATAGAAAAATTAGCTGGGTGTGGTGATGCGCACCCATAGTCCCAGCTTCTCGGGAGGCTGAGGCAGGAGAATTGCTTGAGCCCAGGAGTTTGAGGTTGCTGTGAGCCAGGCTGAAGCCACGGCACTCTAGCCCAGGTGACAGAGCAAGACTCTGTCTCAAGAAAAAAAGGAAAAAGACAAAGAAAATCCCTGTTTGAGGAAGCAATGTGTGAGCTGAGACCTGAAGAATGATGCACAAGGTCTGTTGTACAGTAAAAGGATCAATATCCAAACCCTGCACATGCCAACAAAAGATGTGGCCTCTGCTAAGCTCCTGGAAGATGAGCTGTAAGTCCTTGGCATATCCTGCCCATTCAGACTGTCTTTGTTTACATGAGGCCTTCGGTAGTGCGAGCCAGTTTCTGCTAACAGTACGATCTGGTGGGGGTCCTGGTTCATATAGCATCAGCTTGGCCTCTGGAAGAGAGAGAGCACTAAGGTCAGCCGCGTCTGACGTAGACATCACAGCTCAGGGAACTTTCCTGGTCGGCAGTATCCAAGTGTGTTGTCACACATTATTGCCAGAATTAAGCACTGTCTGCCCAAATCCCCTGGGAGAGGATCATGCCTGTCCTCCACTGGGAGAAGCTTGTACCTGGTGTCTCCTGGACCCTGCTCTATCTGCCTTTTTCTTTTGCTAATTTTAATCTGTATCCTTTCACTGTAATAAACTATAACTCTGAATATAACAGCTTTTCTGAGTTCTGAGTCCTTCTAGTGAATTATTGAACCTGAGGGACCCCGAAATATCTTGTACACTGAAAATTACAAAATATTGCTAAGAGAAATGAAAGAACAAAAGCAAAAATAGACAAGGGACAACATCAAACTTAAAAACTTCTACGTATCACAGGAAACAATCAACAGAGTCAAAAGATAACCTCCAGAGTTGGAGAAAAATATGTGTAAATCATATACATGATGAGATTAATATCCAGAACATATAAAAAAACCACAATTTAACAGTAAAAAAAATCTATTTTTTTAAATAGGCAAAGAACTTGAATAGATATTTCTCCAAAGAAGACATACAAATGGCCAAGAAGCATAAGAAAAGATGCTCAACATCACTAATCATTAGAGAAATGCAAATCAAAACTATAATGAGATATCACCACACACCCCTTAGGATGGCCACTATCAAAAGAAAGAAAATAACAAGCGGAAGTGACGGTGTGAAGAGATAAACCCTTGTGCACTGTTGGTGGGAATGTAAAATGGTGCAGCCACTATGGAAGACAATATACAGGTTTCTCAAAAAATTAAAAATACAATTACCATATGATCCAGCAATCCCATTTCTGGGTATATATCAAAAAGAACTGAGTTAAAAGCAGGACCTCAAAGAGATATGTGCACACCCATGTTTACTGTGCCATTATTTAGTATAACAAGAGGTGGAAGTAACTCAAATGTTTACTGACAGATAAATAAAGAAAATGTGGTACATATATGATAGAATATTATTTAGCCTTTAAAAAGAAGGAAATCCTGTCACATGCTACAATATGTATGAACCTTGAGGGAGTTATGCTATGAAATAAGCAAGTCACAAAAAGACAAATACTGTATGATTTTACTGATACGAAGTACTTAAAGTTGTCAAATTCAGAGGAACAGAAAGAATAATTGTGACTGCCAGGAGCTGAAGGAAGGGAAAATAGAAAGCTGGGTGTAAAGTTTCAGTTTTGCAAGTCGACAAAGTTCTGGAGATCTGTTGTACGACAATGTGAATATAGTTAATACTACTTAACTGTACACTTAAAAATAGTTAAGATGGTAAATTTTAAATGTTTTGTTATGGGCTGGGCATGGTGATGCCTGTAATCCTAGCACTCATGGAGGCCAAGGCAGGAGGATTGCTTGAGCTCAGGAGTTCGAGACCAGCCTGAGTACAAGCGAGACCCCGTCTCTACTAAAACTAGAAAGAAATTAGCTGGGCAATCCCCCCCAAAAAAGTTAGCCAGGCATGGTGGCACACACCTGTAGTCCCAGCTATTGGGACTGAGGCAGGAGGACTGCTTGAGCCCGGGAGTTTGAGGTTGCTGTAAGCTAGGCTGATGACATGGCACTCTAGCTCAGGCAACAGAGTGAGACTCTGTCTCAAAAAAAAAGAAAAATTAAAAAATTGATCTATTCTTATTTCTTAAAGGCTGGTCAAGTGAAGCAGTGGGAGTGGAGAAGGAACAAAGGAATCTGTAAATGGTTGTGATCAATTAGTTGTAAACACCATTGCACTCAAACCAACCTAAAATTTTTTTTGTTAAAAAAAAGACCTTATCACTTGAAGTACTACCTGGCAAAAAGTATAAAAAAAATAAAAATTAAAAAATGAAGAAGATCTAAATAAACACAGAATTATGTTTCCAGATTGGAAGACTCAATATTGCTAAGATTGACATCTTCTACCAAGTCTCCCCTGAATTTATCTATCGATTGAATGCAATCTCAAAGTCCCAGCAAGCTTTTTTGTAAAAATGTTTATAAAATTCATATGGAAATACAAAGGAACTAGAATATCCAAAACAATTTTGAAAATGAACAAAGTTAGAGAATACTGCTTGATTTCAAGACTTATACTGTTATAGTAATGAAGAAAATGTGGTATTGGCACAAAGATAGACAAATAGACCAACGAAATAGAACAAAGTCCAAAACAGACTGACACATATATGGACAAAAGATTTTTATCAAAGGTGCAAATGTATTTCAGCGGAGGCAATAGTCTTTTTCTAAAAAATGGTGCCAAAAAAACTGAATATCCATATGCAGAAAACTGAACCTTTTTTTTTTTTTTTTTTGGAAACAGAGTCTCACTTTGTTGCCTGGGCTAGAGTGCCGTGGCATCAGCCTAGCTCACACCAACCTCAAACTCTTGGGTTCAAGCGATCCTTCTGCCCCCTCCCAGAGTGCTAGGATTACAGGCATGAGCCACCACGCCCGACCTGAAAACTGAACTTTGATCCACAGCTTGGACCATATACAAAAATCAACTTAAAATGAATCACAGACCCAAATATGAAACATAAACTATAGAAATTTCAGAAGAAAATGTAGGGAAAACCTGGATTAGGCTAACATCTCTAGATACCACATCAAAAACACAAATCAATAAAAGACAAATTGAGCTGGCCATGGTAACTTATGCCTATAATCCCAGCAGAGGCTGAGGTGGGAAGACTGCGTGAGGCCAGGCGTTTGAGAGACCAGCCTGAGCAACAGAGTGAGACTCCATCCCTACAAAAAAATTAAAAATTAGCTAGGTGTGGTGGCACATGCCTGTAGTCCTAGCTACTCAGGAGGACAGCCTGAGTCCAGGAGTTTGATCATAGGGCAGTGAGCTGTGATCACAGCACTGCACTCCAGCCTGGGCAGCAGAGCGAGGCCCTGCCTCAAACAAAACAAAACAAAACACACAAATTGATAAAAGAGATTTCATCAATATTTAAAACTTCTGCTCTTCAAAAAACACAGTTAACAGAAAGAGAAGCCACAGACTGGGAGAAAATATTTGCAAAACATACATACTACAGGCCGGGTGCAGTGGCTTCATGCCTGTAATCCTAGCACTCTGGGAGGCCGAGGCGGGTGAATCGCTCAAGGTCAGGAGTTCAAAACCAGCCTGAGCAAGAGTGACACCCCGTCTCTACTAAAAATAGAAAGAAATCAATTGGCCAACTAAAATATATATAGAAAAAATTAGCCGGGCATGGTGGCGCATGCCTGTAGTACCAGCTACTTGGGAGGCTGAGGCAGAAGGATTGCTTGAGCCGAGGAGTTTGAGGTTGCTGTGAGCTAGGGTGATGCCATGGCACTCTAGCCCAGGCAACAGAGTAAGACTCTGTCTCAAAAAAAAAAAAATATTATAGAGGACTTATAGCCAGAATATGTACCGAATTCTCAAAATTCAATATAAGAAAATAATTTTAAAATGGTCAAGAGATTTGAAGAGGCACTTCACCAAAGGTATGAAGATTACAAATAAGCACATGAAAAGACAGTCAAATCATTATTCCTTAGAGAAATGCAAATTATAGCCACAATGAGATACTACTACATACCTTCCAGAAGGACTAAAAAATTTAAATGACCATATCAAGTACTGACAAGGATGTGGAAGAACTGGAAATTTCACACACTGCTGGTAGGAATATAAAATTGGCCCAAAAATTCGGAAAACTGCTAATATCTCAAAAAATTAAGTATATACCTACCATACTGGATCATATTCTACTCCTGTGTATTTACCCAAGATAAATGAAAGGATATGTCCATACAAAGATTTGTGCATGAATATCCATAGCAGCCTTATTTGTAATACCTCAAAACTGGAAACCCAAATATCAACAAGAGAATGGATCAAAAACTGTGGTATAGCCATACAACGGAATTCAACTCAGCAAGAAAAAGGAACAAACTACTAATACATGTTATAACACTGATGAATCTCAAAATAATTATGCTAAATGTAAGAAGTCAGACAAGAGTCTGTATGATTCCATTCATATAAAATTCTAGGAAATGAAAACTAGAGCGCAGTGACAACACTTTGATCAGTGGTTGCCAGGGAATGGGGAGGAGCTGGGAGAAGCAAGAAGCAGAGATCTCCGAAGACCATGAAGAAACGTGTGGAGTTAATAGAAATGTTCATTACCTTAACTTAACTGTGGTGGTGGTTTGAAGTGTATATACATATGTTACAACTTATCACATTGTATACTTTAAATATGTAGAGTTTACTGTATTCCAATTATACCACGAAAAAGCTGTTTAAAAAAATGTAAGTGTCGTATGTAGGTGCTTTGAAAACTGTCAAATGAGAGGAGGATGATACTAGAAATATTGAGGAATTTCCAAAATGAAAAATCTTGGTAGCTAAGTATTAGAATGATGACTTAGGCACAGCATTATACGTAAGGCTAATTTAAAAAAATCTTTTTATTATGAAAAAAGTTCAAACATGGTCAGAAAAATATTATGAAGCTCCATGACACAATTTAATGAGCTTTTTTTTTTTTTTAGAAAAAGTCTCACTCTGTTGCCCGGGCTAAAGTGCCGTGGCGTCAGCCTAGCTCACAGCAGCCTCAAACTCCTGGGCACAAGGGATCCTTCTGCCTCAGCCTCCTGAGTAGCACAGACTACAGGCATGAGCCACCATGCCCAGCTAATTTTTTCTATATATTTTAGTTGGCCAATTAATTTCTTTCTATTTTTAGTAGAGACAGGGTCTTGCTCTTGCTCAGGCTGGTTTCCAACTCCTGACCTTGAGCGATCCACCTGCC
>CAUYRT010088062.1:0-88845 GCA_963574885.1 Lepilemur ruficaudatus
ACAGTGTAGTTTATGGCAGCCTGAGCTGACTAACACACCTAGGAACTATGTATGATTGCTGTTCCCACTCGACATCTTTTACAGAGACGTGAAAGTCACTTGACCAAGGCCGCACAGCTGGTAAGTGTCAAGGCCAGAATCTGAACCCTTCATGTCTGGCTCATGAGCCTGTGCCCTTAACCTTGAGGCCACAGCTCCCTCCGGAGCCACATGGCAGGAGAACTATCCAGAGGATTAAAGTCAGTCTCTTTGCTACCTGCAGCAAGGGGGCTGTTGGCTCCTGCTTAAAACCTTTTGACCAGGGGACATGGAGAAGAGAGAGGGGCTAACTTGCCAGTTATTCCCAATGCCAACCATGAGTGGTGCCCTGCAGCTGGGAGGAGGACCAGCTCATGTGAACCAATTTTGTCCATCTTTTCCAAAGTCTGTATTCAGTGACATCCTGTTAGTAGGTTGAAATTCACCATGCTGGGGGTATTTACACCACAGAAATTGGCAAACATCATCCATCAGAGCTTTTTCATTGGACACCCAGGTGTTACACATTTACCACTTCATACCACATCAAACACATGGAGGAGGTGTATGGGGATTGGGCTGCTTGGCAGCCTGGGATAAGACTTGGTTCTGCAGGAGTTCCCTTAGTGACCATCTTATTTGCTTGTCTTTTGATAGGATCATAGATCCCTGGATGTTGAAACTGGAAAAGCCCTTAGAGATACTCAAGCCCAATTTCTCATTTCACACATGGAAAACCAGGGCCCAGAGAGGGGAAGTGACTTGCCTAAGGTCACACAGCCCGTCTCAGCTATTTGGTGTCAATTTAGATCCATCTAGTCCAAGCCTGTAGATCTCGTTGAGGGGAAATGCCAGAGGTTTTCTGGCATAGATTAAACATTGTTGCTGCTATTTGGGGAACTATTCTGTGAGGATGGGGTAGTGTTTTCCGGATTTCCTGGCTGTTCCCTCCTCCTGCATTTCTACCCCCCGCAGGGCGTAGTAGAGAGATAAGCAAGATGCGCAGGCTGTAATCAATAATGCAGACTCTTCTGTCTCTGAGTGGAGTCTGTAGAAGTCAATGCAAATAGCACAGCTTGTAAATGTGCAGATTGGACCGGAGCCCTAAAGTGCACCCTAGAAAACACGGCTGCGTGTTCTTCATCTACAGCTAATTATAACTTTATTCATTACAGTCTGGCTCATAAGATTATAGACCTAAATCAGGAATAGAATATGTGTTACATATATATTTTTGTAATACTTTCCCTCCGTCAGAAGTGAGTCTCTGCCTCTATCAGGAGGCGTGAAGTCAGAGTCCCATCCCAAAGTCAGGCATCTGCAATGTGGCATTTTCTGTCGCCGCCCCACACTTTTCTCAAAGCAACGTGAAGGTGTTAATCAACTCAGAAAGCACCCACCCCGCCCGCCCCACCCGGCAAATCACAGCGACTGTCAAAGGAAGATGTAAAAGGAGTTATTAATCTTTGGGGCCAAATGTTTTTAATTATGTACATACAGTATTCAAATTAGGTTAAAAACGGTCTTAACAGGTTCGGCTTTTCCCTCTGCAGTTTATCCTGCGGTGGATCATGCAAGCGTGGAGGGAGAAGTCACGCTGGGAATTTTCTTGCTCCAGAGGGTTGTCGCAACACCCCAGAGCTCGGTCCTTGGACCTCTTTTACTTTGTCTGTTGCCCTCCCTGGGTGACCTCGATCCATTTCTTCACTTTAAATATCATCTTCGTGCTAAAGGCATTAGCATTTGTGTCTCTGGCCCTTTCCTTGATACCCAGCTCCAGAATCATATAGCTCCCTGCTTGATGTCTCTTCTTGGGTGCCTCATAGACGTCTCAAACCTTAAGTGCTCAAAACAAACCACTGCTGTTTTCTCTACCAAAACACAGCCTTTTCCATGATGCCCCCAGTAAGAGCGTTTGCTACTATCCACTGTTACTCATGGAGTAGCACCATCTGCCTGTGCTACCTACAGACCCAGGAGTCATTCTGGATTCTTCTTTCCTCACCTCTCACGTCAGTGGGCATGTCCAATGGTTATGAACCTGCTAACTGTATCCCAAATTTATCTCCTTCTCTCCAGTGTTGCTGGTATCAATACTACCCTGGTCCTAGCTGTCATTCTCTCACCCCTGGGTATGGCAGTAGACCCCTAGCTAGTGTCCTGCTTTCTGTCTTGCCTATCCACAGTCCATTGCCCACACAGCAGCACCCCACTCCCTTGCTTTTGTCCCTCCAAGGGCAGATCTCCTGCAGTGGCTTCCAAGGCCTTACAGGGCCTGGCCCCAGTGCACCTCTGCTCTCACCTCTACTGTTCATCCTATACTCTGGGTTCCTCGGGCTCACCAAACTCATTCACGCCTCAGGCCATTTGACTTGCTGTTTCTTCACCCTGGAAAACTCTCCTTCCTGTTCTTGGCTTGGTTGAAATCCTTCAGAGGCCACCTCCTCGGAGAGGTCTCTCCAGAGGGTCTGAGCCAGGCTGGGGAGAGGGATGATGAAGCCCACTCTACTTCTTGGAGGGAGTTTTGTCCTTTCTCTAGCCTGGTCTTCATGCAAAGGGGAATCTCACAGAAAACCAAAGAGCGAAAGGGAAGGGAGGGCTGAATGCTGAGAGCCCCCGAAGGCCCAGCGTGGTCTGCGGGGGCTACAAGCTCTATGAGAGGCAGCACATCCAGTGAGCAGTCACGGATCACAGCCCACTGACCTGACCTTGACTTGTGACTTGGGGTCCTGGTCACTGGGTGGTCCCACATGTCCATGTGTTGAATTTGACCACTCTTTTGAGACCCTTCCAAAACTTCTCTAGTTCCTAATTAGACACTCTTTCTCGTTCAGCTCAGTTCCTTAAGCACTTGAGCTCTGAACTTGCCTTTCCCTCCTCTGAGCTTAGCACCGTGCCTGGCACAGAGTAGGCATGATGCAGAGGAGTCGGGGAAGACTGTTGGCTGCATGGATAACTACCCTGTGACAATAAAAACGTGCCTTGCCCTCATGGACTTGCCTTTTCCCCCACAGCGTTAGACGGTAAAGGCATTGAGGTCAAGGCTGAGCCTTAGCCATCTTTGTACCCCTCACGGTGCCCAGAGCAGCACTGAGTATTTAGTGGGCTCTCAGTACACGCCTGTAGCATGATTTCACCACTGAGGGAAGCAACCCAGAATCATCTCAGCTTAATGACAAGGACCAGTGGTGATAAATGTCAGGTTCTTGTCCCCCAGGGACTTGGAGTCCCACTGAACAAAGAGGTAGGACTTTTGCCATTTTGTGTGGCCTTCTGACAGTTTGCGAGGAGCAAAGGGGACAGTTAACATGGTGCTGAGGTCTCCTTTGGGGTTTCCTCTGGAGAAGGGAGAGTTTTCCCCTTTTACTGAAGATGCCAAATGAGGCTTGGCATGAAACATGGATTCACACGGCTTTTTGTGTGCAAACAATATATCCATTCCAGAACAGTTTTATATTTCCTCATCTGACTTGCAAGGGTGGCACTTTGTATAAACCACATTGTTTGAGCTGAAAATTGTATTCTACAGATTTCATTTTGATAAGAGAATTCTGGCTTTATCGCCAACCAACATTTTAAAAAGTCACATAAAGAAGAAAAGTCTTGAAAATACATTTTCTTAGTGCACTAATTCTCATAGGGTTCAGCATTCTCTGTACTTCGTTAACTTGCTGCGTCCTGAACATTCTTTGCTTAACCAGAAGTGTGTGCGTGCTAGCCAAGGCAATAATCTTGGAGCAAATCCCTTTCCCCCTCTTTAGTGGCAGCTTCCATGGGAGTGTCACACGGGCTGGGTCAATGATGCCAGAGCCACCGCCATCATTATCACCACCGTCATCATCATAACCACGACCGTCTTCAGCACTGTCATCATCAACATTCACGTTCATTGAGATCTATGTGCCAGGCATCTTGCTAAACCCTTCATCCGCATTATCTTGTTTCATTCTCACATCGGCTTTGCTCAGAGAGGTTAAAGAGCTTGCCTAAGGTCACAGGGTTGGTAAAACGTGGAGCTTCCTGGGCAACGCGAAGCTACACTCTTGAGCGCTGCACAACACGTAATATAGTGATGAACTCCACTCGCTCCCTCCCTGCGAGGCTTTTACTCTTCTGAATTAGCCTCGGAAGAAGACACCTTGGCACGGTGGAATGAGCACCGCTGTTCAAGTCAGACAGACCTCAGTCCTAATCCCGGCACTCTTACTTACCAGTTAGGCGACCCGGGGCAAGTTGCTTAATTTATCTGAGCCTCACTTTCCTTATCCTTAAGAGGAAGACAAGAATAATGTTTGTGAAGCACTGAGCAAGGGTTTGCAATACAGCAGGTGCTCACTGATGATACCCTAACTAACAGTTATTGGGCACCTACCATGCGCCAGAACAAAGAACGTCATTTTCATAGGTTATCTCATTTAATCCTCAAAACAGCTCCATGAGATCAGTACTATTATTCTATCTCCATCCCATAGATGGCTAGATTGTGGCTTCCAGAAGTGAAGTTACTTGACATCAGTTTTGGAATCAGATGAACCTGTGTTTGAAACATAACTCTTCCAATTTATAGTTTTTGACCTTAATGTCTGAGGTTCCATTGCCTCACTGAGCACATGAATTACTACCTCATGAAGGCATGGTAGAAATGGAATAAAACATTATAGACAGTGAGTGGTCAAAGATATTCATTTCGTTCCTTTTTCTTTCATGGATTCCTGCTGCATCTCCTTCCTCTAAATTCCCATAATATTAATTAATATTAAATTAAAATTCCCATGTATCTCTCTTACGACCTGTGTTACCAAATGCCTCCAATGTTAAGCTGCAGGCTTTGAAGAGTCAGGGATTATCTCTGTCTTTGGGCCCTTCAAAACATCTTTCACAGAAACTTGCTCAGTGTAGGCATTAACAAATGAACGTGTAAATAAGTGAAATAAATAAAAATAAATGTGCAAACAAGGCAATAAGGTGCCTTCCCTTACCAGGCAGCTTCATAGCCACAGCCTTCGGTGCAGTATTATTGGAAATTTCATTTGAACTGATATCTTTGGTTTATCACAAGGGCTGTATAGTGGACAGGAAACTGTCTTCCCATTTCTATAGCTGTCCCCTTACAGCAAGGAGAAATTCTCGCCAGTCACTCTTCGATACGGAAGGAGTCATAAAGCCCGGGAGTTCACGTGCCAGAGGAGAAATGATTCACAGCCATTGCACTGTGTAGGAAGGACGAACTGGGATGCAAACTGCTAGCAGGCTCCAGGGTTTGCCTCTCGGTAATGTGAGCTTTGCAGTCTGGCCAGGAGTGAGCTTTTTACCATAAACATTCAGGGCATGCTGCTTATGTTTTAAAAGTGACGTGTTTTAATTTCCAGCCAAAAATACTATATGTTTGGATTGCAGTTTCTCAAGTTGCTAAAAAATTATTCAGAGGAGATGAAAACCTGCCATGCGGTAGAGGAAGCAGCCTGATGTTTAATGCAAAGGCTAAACCCGTTCTCTGGAAAGCATGGTCTTCTCTTTAAACCAGGCCAGGAGAGTAGACCCTGCGGAACTGGTTATTTTCAGTCTCCCACGAATTGGTGTCATCTGTGACCAGCTGGGATTCTCTGGGACCTATAAACAACGTCAGGACAATTGGTTTGGATGTGTATTTTTTCCTGTATTATGGGTAAATCAGACAAAATAGGCTAGGTTAAGCTGCAGTAACACAACTCTCAAATTCTAATGCTTTATGACAGTAAAGGTCACTTTCTTGTTCGAATACATGTTGCTCACGGGTCGGCAGGGGACAGGCCTCCTCATAAGGGACCTGGTCTCCTCGGTGGGGCAGCAGTCACCACACAGCAGGAGAGCGGGTGCTCCTGAGGACTCGCAATGGCAGCTAAACAGTTAAAGGCTCTGGCCCAGAGGCACCATGTGTCACCTCTGCTGACCACCCATTGACCAGAACTGGTCATCTGGCTGCACCCAGCCATGGAGCCAGGAAATGCAGTACACCCTGTGCCTGGAAGGGGAGGCAGACGGCAGCAAGCAGCACCAACCCGCATTGGGTATTTAATGCACGTGAAACTGTTGAGAGAAAAGAAGAGAGAAATCATAATCATATCTCAGGGGAAGAGAAAGCTTGACTTTTAGAGAGATATTTTTTTAATCCATTCTGAGCAGGATACAAGATTTTTTTTTTCTCCCTCCTTTAACTTCTGAGGAGTTGTTTATAAATTCTCTCTGTACTTGAAAAACAACTAAGCCATTAGAGTAGAGATGGATTCTCTGGTGTGGGTGTGGGTATGTATGTATTGTGTGTGTGCGTGTGCATGTGCGTGAGTGTGTGTGTGTGTGTGTGTGTGTGTGTGTGTGTGTGTGTGTGTAGTGTACTGTGGTGTAGTCAACCAGAAGACAGGGATAAGAAGTATGTTAGTGTGATACAAAACCTTCCCTGAGCTACCCAAGGACTTGGAGGTTGTCAGAAAGATGGAGAATCTGCAATGTTCAGTCCCCTGGTTTGGTCTTGGACAGGCTCACTATGGTAGCTCAGTGATGCCTGATCCTCAGGGTGATGTCCAGGTCACACTGCAGGGCATGCTCACACAGGGCACTTCCCCTCTCAGGGACCAAGGCTGGGTGACATCAGCAACAACGGCAAGCACAATCCCTCCCCTCTGTCCATACACAAGCTCCCAGTCACCCTCCGCAGTAGACTGAGCACCAGTGTCTGTGTTTCTCACAGGACAGACCTAAGTCCTGGAGAGACAGGTTGTCTGGTTAGTAAGTGACAAAGCCAGGATTTAAACTCAGACACCCGGATACCAGGTCCCGTGCTCTTTTCACCGTGGTTTCCATGGGAATGAGGAGCCTAGGTGTCCCAAGTTTATTTTTCTCTTTTTTTGAGGAGAAGAAAAGAGGAGTTTACTAATATGCCAGGAAATGAGTTTGGCAGACTCCCATCTCGAAGTACCAACTTCCTGCTTCTGAGCAGAAGTACAGAGCTTCGAAAGGTTTTGATTCATTCCATCTTTAGCTAAGACAATCTTGTGACCTCTGCCCAGATTCATCCCATCTTTGGCTAAAACAATCTTGTGACCTCCACCCAGACAATTTCCTTCAACTGTCTCCTTTGGCACAAAGAACAAAGGACACTCCCCTGCCCCTCCTGACCTCTGGCTTGAGGCAGGGATATAGGTTTTAGTTCTCCAAATGGGTAAGGGGATTTTGAAGAGACAGAAAACATTTTTATCCTTTTTCATTTTCTCTATTACATATCCCCACTGTCAACTTTACCCTTCCGTATCTGTGGGAGGAGGGCGACATAGTCATCAAGCTACTTCCTGCCAAACTGGAGCGATGTTTTAGATGGAAGGTATAGATTATCGGGTGAAAAAGGGCATAGCAATAATTACAACCATGAAGATTGACAAGGTGAAATGGACTGTCACCTTGCACACAATGTCCGATACAGGGCTGGGGTAGAAAAGAAACATGGGACCTCTGAGCACAGAGCTATTAGTTGTACCCTGTAGGCGATCTGAGACACCAGCTTCTGCAAATTCAGAAATCACATACAGAAATACTTGCACCAAACCAGGTTTAGGATAACACACCCAGGAACAAGACAGACTGACAGAAGAGGCGATAGCTCCAAGAAATCCTCACGGAGGAGTTGTCCCTCTATCCTATAGACAGAACCAAAAAATAACAACATTTTCATTTGTTTTCCTTTTTTCTCAAACAGATACTTTTGATTGTCTAAAGCTGGCCCCTCCACTGAGGGCTACACCTCTTTCCTTTGGTATGATATGGGCCCACAGTTTTACTTCTGAAAATTTCAATGAGGTGTGAGTTGTCAGAGGCACTTCATAGTGTCCCTTCCACTTCTCTGCTTCCAACTGGGGCAAGGACCTGAAAGAGGCAAACTCATGTGTAGTAGCACCGGACCTGCTCATTTGACATGTTGTTTTACTCTATTCTCTTTTACTCGTGGTTATATTGTAATACTTACCACGGGGTGCTAGGAAGGGTCTCTCATAAACTATTTCTCAGGGTCTTAACATAAGCCTGCTTCTAAAGGGCCACCCTTATCCAGAGGAGAGCAAGTGGCAATATCTTATCCCACTTCAGATGGGTTTCCTGTATCAGTTCCAGGATGCATGCAAAATTTCTATTCTAGCTGTGGGGCTTTGTTTAGTTGCTGGGTTACCTCAGCTACAAAGGAGGATCTATTATCACTCTTGAGAAATGTCCAAGGCTCCAGGGAGTGTGCTGCTGGGTGCTGTTGGCAGTGGGTGTCTGCTGACCTCCTCGCTGTAGGAGGAGGAGCTGCTGAGCTATGTCCATAGCTGTCTGTCCACGGCCTCCACCACCAGCACGTTGTTCTCCATCTGCTTGGCCTCTCTCCCTGGACTGTTGATGCCCGTCATCCTATCATCCTCGGAGGCCAGTTCCCATACGCGTGCAGGAACTCAGCGAAGGCCCTGTCAGCTCCTGGTAGGAGCCCATCTCAGAATGAGTTCCTCCAGAAGGATTCCAGTAACCTTAGATGCTCCTTTCTTTCCTCTGGGTATGAAAAGCCTCTACCTAGCCCGAAAAGGTATCTACTAATACAAGTCTAGGCATCTGAGTGAAACTGCCGATCACTGAAAGGGTGGACCCCCACATGTTGGGCTCCCTGTGTAGCAGATCACATTTCTGTCCTTGTACCACTCCAAGCACATAAACAGTTAGTTATAAATGGAGCCCTCTCAAATGAGATCCCACCAAATCCATCAAGGCATCACTCTCCCAATGTGTGTATTCCTGTAGGTGCCTCATAAGAGGCTGAACCAAAGCTTTGGGTAGGAGATGAGTCTATGAGAATTCTGTCTCCATTTAGCTGTGCCCTCCCAAATGTCAGAGCCCCAGTCTTTAGTTTTTAAGGAGGTTTGAATCTAGTCATGATATCAAGGCCCCGAGGAACAGATCACCTCCAGCGGCCTCCTTAGCAGCTCTGCCAGCGGCCTGACTTCTTTTTGCCACGCCAGCCACCTGCTTGGCTCAGCGATGGCCTGTGTCCAAGTCATTATTTCAGTGGCACACTTAATATTCTTATTTCCTGCCATCAGGAGACCCTTGTTCTTTCAAATGGCACTATGATCATGCACAATCATAAAAGCATATTTAGAGTCCGTGTAAATGTTTACCTTTTTCCTCTCGATAGCTGCAACTCAGCTTCCTGGGCTAAAGTCCCAGGTGGCAATGCCACTGCCGGGATCACCGCATATCCAGCCCCTCATTGTCCACAAAACTGCTCCCCTCGGTGAAAAAGATCCCAATCTTGCTCTGGCATCGGCTCGTCTGACAGATCCATCCTGCTAGAATACACAGCCTCCAGAACCTCTAAGCAGTCATTCTGTAAAGGCTCATTCTCTTTGGCTGGCAAAAGGGTGGCAGGATTGAGAACAGACACAACTCACAAGTAGCTGTTACTGCCCGGAGGTGAAGCGGCCATCCTCTCATAATATTGCTCCGTGGCTTTGACGTGCCGCTGGCCATGGGATGCCTCTCGGCATCTACTCTAAGACTCTAAGGCTCATTCCTCATTTTTCTCTGTACAAGGGCTTTACCATCAGTCCGAAGTCTGGGATCCAGACACCATTCCTAGGATCCCTAGATAAGCTAATATAAGTTTCCAAATCTGTCCGATTGCAGGTTTTGCAAGTCCCTGCTGAGCTTCTCAAATAACAAGAGAGCCCTCTAAACCCATGAGGCCACACAGTCCCAGGATCCTGCCGTTTAACTGTAAGTGAGTACATTCAAGTTCCTCAGCCACTTGCCTGTGTACCCCACTCTGCCTAGCCCCTCCCCAACTGCTCCCTGTCTGGCAGGGCGTGGCTGGTGCCAGGGTTGGGGCTGCATGGGGAAGGGACCTCCCACTGGACTGCTCTGTCCATGTGAGTTGGCACCAACTGACTCCCCACTGTCAATCTTTCCCAGGGCTCCTGTGGGGATATTTGGAGGCAGGGAGCTCTGACCCCCTCCTCTGCTGTCTAAGTCCTGGACTTTAAAGAAACACTCTCTCTCCTGGGGGCTTCTTGCTACCTGGAGGCTTTTGCAACTTTTGGGCACTGCTCCTTTCAAGGTCCTTCTCTGCAAGACGTCAGTCTGGGGTGGCTTTTTCGCCCATTTCTTTTGACTGTCTCAAAGGACCCTGCGGGTTGTTCTTGCACATTCAAGCCCCCTATCTGATATTGCCGCAAATCGCCCGTCTCGGCTGTGGGTTCTCTCTGGCCCAAATTGAGTTTACTGCCGGGACAGACCATTCCGAACCCCGAGTCATAATTTACTGGGCGTGGGATTGAAGAGTTAGTTCAGGCAGCACCCTCCCTGGCCCCTCGCACGGGGCAGCGGCAGGTGTTCCTTCCCCCTTGTTGTGTGCTGCTTGGTGGCGGCCACATGTGCCGGTCTTCCCTTTTGCCAAGTCTGCCCCAGGGCTGTGGCCCTGCCTGGTGCCTCCCCTTCGCCAGCTGTGGGGGTTCCGGCGGGGGCGGGAGGACCTTACTTACCAAAAATCATACAAACACAGATCATTTTGTATGCCATAAACAATGAGTTTAACTCCAGCAGAGAGCTTGAGACTCAACATTTTGACTCCATAGTGACAGGTCGACCATATGAGTTCTGAATTTTAAAAGAACCAACAGCTCAGAATAGACCATGGACCACCAACCACCACTGTTGCTCACACTCCAGACAAGTGGTATCACAGTAATCTTCAGACAGAGGCACAAAAACTCACCAGAAAAAAACTCACAATCAAGCACAAACAATAGAGGGAATTTTCAACACAAACAATCTAAATTGCCAAGGCCTATCGGTCAAATGGGAATTTATTGAACAGTGGCTTCTCCCCACACTCCAGCAGGTACATTGCGTTACAATAACGCCATTCTCTTTACATGTGGGTTCCTAGTTATATACTAACCATTTAGCCAAAGTTTTTCCCAAGGGACTTTGAGATGGAGCTCTCCTATGTTGCAACAAAACTTTACAAACTCAGACAACACAGGGAATCCCCCCCAACAAAATGCAGCGGCCGACCAAATGGGAACCACAAAATGAGAACTGAATTCTCAATCGACAAACAGCACCTCCTAACCCAAAAGAGGACAAACCAGGAACCAAATTCTCTCAGACAAAAGAACCCACATCTCCCAATCCCCTCTGGTTCCTGTGAATTGCAAATGAGCTCAATCCAAACTAGGTTCCCCAGTTCCACTCAACCTCTTGAATTGCGACCCCAAATCAGTGCCTTAAAACAAATCCAACAGAAGGTCTGAACCCGCCCCCGCCATATGGGTGGAAACAGGGACTTGGTGTCGTGGGGAACTTTACTTACAAATGGAGGTGGCTGTTGCAACGCTTCCCAAATCTGTTTCCTTTCCTTCAACTCAGTTCAGGCTGTGGGGAGCATGTCTACTTCAGGGGGACAGAGACAGGAGTTCCCAGACCTAACATAGACTTCGACAGCTGCTGGGACTGTCCCTTGCGCTCTCACCTCAAAAAGAAGTTGCTCCTACCCACAAAGACCCACAGTTTTGTCCAGGGCTGCTCCCTGCCTCTTCTAGCGGTCATAAGGTGCTACTCCACCTGGCCACCGATGGGGCCTACCAGGGACACCCAATTCTATTACTGAAAGTTCAGCACCTGTCCTCCAGGCCACATCAGAAGAATGAGGACAAGTGGTCTGAGGAGAAGGAAAGAGGAGTTTACTAATTTGCTGGCAAATGAGGAGGTTGGCAGACTCCAGTCTCAAAGTACCAACATCCTCTACTTCCCTCATTTGAGAAGCCTAAAACATGGACACATATATCAGCTGTAGGGAGGAACCTCCCTTCCTTTGTCCTGTGTTCTTAAGTACAGGGATGCCAGCAGAAGTAACACTCGGGCATTCATGTACCTTCACTAATTAGTCAGAGGAGGAGGATTTACCTGATGGGCAAGTTTCAGAGAAGGGACTGAGCATGCTCAGCTCGGCCTTTTCTGTATGTTCTTGGATCCACTGTCAGGGATGCGTTCAGGACCGTGTACCAGGTGGTAAGTTTTCCAGGGCAGGCCCCTGCCCAGGAAACAGGCAGGTCATGGTCAGCCCATTTACAGGATTGACAAATTGGAACCTGGAGTGAAGTGCTTGGAAGCCCACTGTGGCCGTAGGTCTAAAGCCATGTTCTTCAAATCACCTTCAAAGATATTTTGATATTTTTATTTCCATCTGTGTGCTCTGTCTTATTTCTTGATTGATCCCAAATTTATGGAAAGACAGAAAAGAGTAGGATTAATGATCAATCCAAAAATCTGACTTCAGGAAATAATCAGTCGCATACGAATGGATGGAGGTTATTACTGAACCCAGTCCTCTGCCTTCATGCTTGCTTATGATTTAAAAAGCTGACTGATTTCCAGGGTTCTGTGAAAACGTCCATGTCATGTTTACATCTGAATTCTTCATACTTAATACAGTTCCTGGTCCACAATATGTCTCTTGGAAGTGTCTGCAGAACATGCACATATGAAAGACATGCATACACAAACATTACATGACAACACGTTTTCTCACCCTTCACTGAAAACCCAAGCCTGTGGCCTTCACTTTTCTTAGAGCTGGTGTATAGTGTTGTGGTTTGTGCATAGGATCTGGCACCTGATTGTCTGGGTTCAGCTCCTAGCCACACACACACACACACACACAGAGACACACACACACACACACACACACACACACACTTCCCTGACCTATACCACCCTGGGGTTTTAAATGCAATCTCATTAAGGGTAATTAATTTGTCCTTTACTGGCTCTGGGCTTTGCCTCTTATTTTAGGATCCCCAGCCTCTGATCATCCCGACATCTCAGATTATTTCTGGAAGCCTTGCATGTGCTCAAGAACAGCTCTGTCACTTTGATGTGGTGTCCCCCTATGACTTTCATCTCTCATGTCCACTGCTAATAGGGCTGCTGATTAAAGTGGTTTGAGCACAGAACAGAGCATCTGGCACATGATAGGTGTATTAGTCAGGATTCTCCAGAGAAACAGCATTAATAGGAGATTTTATACATGTGTATATGTGTGTATATACATATGTATAGATATGTAAATATAAAGAGATTTATTCTATGGAATTAGCTCATGTAATTACGGATGCTTAGAAGTCCCAAGGCCCAATTTGGCAAGGTGGAGACCCAAGAGTACCAGTGGTATATACAGTTCCGGTCTGAGTCCAAGGGCCTGGAACCAGGAGAGCTGATGGTGTGGATTCCAGTCCAAGGGCTGGAGAAGACCAATATCCCAACCCAAGCAGTCAGCTGGGCAAAGCTCCATCTCAGCCTTTTTGCTCTGTTCACATTTTCAAGTAAGTGGATGAGGCCTGCCCACGTTAGGGAGGAAAATCTGCTTTCTCAGTCTATCAATCCAAATGTTAATCTCATCCAGAAACACCCTCACACACACACCCAGAATGATGTTTGGCCAAATATCTGGGCACCCCGCAGCCCAGTCAAGTTGACACATAAAATTAACCATCACGCTAGGTAATCAGTAAAATATCATCTAATTCATTAACTCATTAATGTATTAATGAGTAAAGCCTTATTGCTGCATTTTGCTCATCACTGTAGGCGCAGGCTTTCATTGGTGGCCTTGCAATCATCCTGGGCCAACCTCACACCATGGAGAAGCTGACCTGATAAACTGGGGAGAATATTTCTTCCTCCATGGTCCCCTGGCACATAGCCATGTGCAGCCAGCTGCGTTCGGCATGTGACAAGCCCAGAGAGGGCTGCCCTGAGGCAGCAGGATCTCACTGAGATCCTCTCTGCAAACCATATTACAGCTTCTTTCTGCTGCCCGTCTCTCTAGGACTCAGACCTGCCTGGATGAGGGCTGGCTGGGCACACAGTTGTGCCCAATCCCCTCCGCTCAGGTGCACATGTCCCCGTTCACCCCAACCCCTCCCCTTGTTAATCCACCCTCACCAGGACGCTGCAAGGACCTTCTCCAACATTAGGCTTGTGCTAAGCCGGAGCTGTCCATAGGTACGCAGGGGAGACAGGAATCCCATGCTAGCAGGGCCTTCAGCAGCCACATCACTCCACTGGATACTTGCTGTCTGCATCTGCGTCCTTGCACTCCAGAGGTGCTTATTGGCTCATTGTCACATTTTGTGTGGCAGAGCTATGGCCCTCGCTGGGCACTTCGCTCTCGTCACCTTTGGCGGTCACTGCCAAGGAATGAGCAGTCTCTGCTCATCTGTGCTGGACCAGGGCCAGGCTGCTTCTGGAGATGGGCTTGGTGACTCCTGTTGGAAACAGGGGTGTCAGGCACATAAGGTTGCTCCCCAGATCCCAGAAATAGGGGTCTAAGCCATTCATCTAAAGGGCGCTTCTGGTTTGTGGCAGAAAGAGGCAGAATTCAGGGCCCCGGGAGATTCTTGAGCCCTCTTTGCACCCCCAGGCTTGAATCTACTTCACAACATCTTCACCAGGGCAAGTCTTTGCACCCCTGCTTATACACATCTGAGATGGGGCGCTTGCTACCATCTGCACACATCCCATTGCTAACCAGCCCTGGCAATAAAAGTAACAGTAACACTATGATGATAATAAATATTATGAGACCATTTATAAGGCACTTCTGTATGGCAAGTGCTAAGCACTTTGCATGGGTTATCTCATTTAATTCTCTCAAGAACTCTAGGAGGTAAGTGCTATTATTCTTCCGATTTTACAGACAAGGACACTGATGCTTCCAGAGGAGTTAAGTGACAGCCAAGTGATGACTCAAAGCCAGGTTGCCTAACTCCCAAGCTTGTGCTCTAAGTACCTTATTTGGGTTCTCTCTCTCAATGCCCGTTCTCACTCTCACTCTCTCTGCTACCTCTCGGCTCTAGGTTTGTGCTTTTAAACCCCATAGGCCAAATCTCACTTTTTCCCATACAGCCCTTCCAAGTTTCAAAAAGAGCGATCATGTCCACTGAGCTATATGCACTTTTCCATCTGTAAGAGCCCCAATTCAGACCCTTCTCTTCTTCCTCTGATGTGGCTTCCAACCCCCTGCCCATCAAACTTGCAGCCCTACCCAGGGGCTGACGCTGGTTGTGCCTTCTTTGAAGTACAGGGTCCAGAAGTGAGCCTCGACTCAGGTGACAGATAAGAACAGGATACCTCCTTCCTTTGTTTAGGATACCAGGAAACTTGTGTCAATACAGCCCCTGAGCATCGGAGAACCCACGTCTAGAATGCTGACTCATTCTCAGCTCCAAGTCAGCGAAAATCCCCAATGGGAATTTTCTCATTGGTTGTATCTGCTAAGTCTCTCCTTCCCTATCTTGTTCTTGAGCAGTTTTCTTTTTGAACCTGAGAGCTGGACCTGACACTCATGTCTTTTAAGAACCTTAAGCAATGACAGTCCCACTCTGGATTAGACTCACAAATCAGAGCAAAGCTCTCCCAGACATCCTGTGTGAGAGTGACGGGTAGTTTCGCACTGGTCTAAGTTTGCAAAATCAGCTTTGTCAATCTCAAAAGTCAGAGATGCAAAAGCAAAAGATGGGATTTGGAATCAGAAGACACGGGGTCTAGTCCCAGGTTTGAATCCGTTAAACTAGTTGAGTGACCTCTGGCAAGATGCTTCACCCCTCACTAGCACACGACATCATTACCAGGTTAAACTGAGCAGTGTCTGGAGATGAGCAGACAATGCAGCCCCATTCCTGGGCTTGAATCCCGACTCTGACACTAACAAGCTGTGTGACCTTGAGCAGGTTGTATAATCACTCCCTCTCCAGTTTCCCCATTTATGAAGTAAGAATAGTGATAGCACCTACTTTAAGGGTTGTTTTGAAGACCAGAAGAAATAATACAGGTAAAACACCAAGAACATTACCTAACATGTAACAAGAGCAGTATTACATTATCACTCACGTTTGTCCTGTTACTTGAGTCTCACAATCTTGTGCAAGATAAAAGTAGAGCAAGAATGAAAGTTATTGTTTTCTGTTTTGATTTGTTTGTTTATTTATTTAAATTAGATAACTAAATATGTATGTAATAGGACGTGTGACACAGCATGACTGGAGAAGAAAAGAGTCAAATTCCTGAGGTTTTACTTACAAAAACAATGTGATTGATCAGAGTCAGGCTGTTTTTTGTTTGTTTTTTGTTTTTTAAATCCCTGCGCACACACTTTTCCAGGTCTAGATAAAATGAGAAAAAGCAAAAGGGTTGAGTGATCTGGGGGTGGAAGACACTCAGTGTCCTGCCCTTCATCCCACTCAGACCAAGTGCTGGGAGTGGTGGGCGACAGCAACTTCTGATTGGCTGAGGGGATTCGAGGACATAGAGGACTCTGGCCTTGCCTCTGGGCAGAGGCTGGGAGGAGGCCAGTTGTTCAGAATTTTCCTGCATGGTACAGGGACACAGGTGTGGGGGCCTGAGAGAGCCCCGCAGAGCTGGGCCTGGTCCAGCAGGACGTCGTGGAAGACACTATGGGGACCCAGTCCTGGAGGGGCCATGTGGTCCAGGCAAGGGGCATGCAGAAGTGACCAGTGTGGGCAAACCAGAGGACTCTGGTCCTTTGACATCTTGGCACTTTGTCAATCCCCAGTGACCTGGGGAAAATGAGAGTGGAGACCCTGATTTGAAGAAAATTATGTTTCTGCCACAAAGAGGAAGAAGGGCTAGAAGTAGGAATTAAACCCACCTACGGGAAAATTAAGAAAATAACATTTCTTAAAGAGCTGGGTTTGTTGATCAGAATTTATCCTACTCATATGCTCAGTGTAAAAAAAATATATTAGAAAATGCTGGCAAGTCAACACAAGAAAAAAATAATTTAAATTACCCATAATCCAACCACCCACAGCCACTGCTAATATTTTGACACACACACACACCACATACACATGATACCTTGGTCTAGATTCTGACTTATTTTACATTAACAGTATTTCTGGGATTTAGATTTTTAACTCCGAAGGAGCACAGTGATGGAAAAACACATTAGGATGGAAGCTATGCTATGTAGTATGTGGTGAGAAATAATGAAATGTAAAAGCTATGTATTTAATGTGAATATGTCTTGTGAATCTATTATAGATTACAAATGTCATCATATTGTATTTGTCAATAATGCCTCCTTTTAACTGATAATGGGAAAAAAAACACATAAAACCTATATATTTAGTGATGTAAACACAATACTGCATTTTCCTTATGAATTTTCAGACTGAAATCAGAATTAGCAAAATATTTTACAAAGCATTATGTAATTATAAAAATACATATTGAATTTTTAGTTGTCAGGGAGTCTATCCTGATCTAAATACACAGTTATGGAAAAAATCATTTATCATCAGGATTTGTTGTAACAACTTTTGAGAAATTGTAACTCTTTTGAAAAGCTCTATAGGTGAAACTCCTTGCTCTTACTTCATTTTTCCTTCCAAATTCCCTTTTGCTGTGCACGCTGCGAGAACCTTCAGTGGTGGTGAGTGAACTTCCTCCCGTGAGACAAGATTCTCACGACATGGAATGTTCTCTGACAGGGTCCTTTTGTATCCCCTGTAGGATCTTGTTCACCTTGGTTAGCAAGTACAGACCACACCAGTACCGATCTCTGCACACCAGCACCACCTAACTTGTTTGTTATGTAGATCAAAAAATTATAAAAAAAAAATGCTTTTTAGAATAATGCTTCCGGTTTTCAGGTGCTTCCAAATGTAAACAGATAATACAATCTCTTCTGTCATTTCTAAATATATATATCATATATAAAATATATACAGGTCAAGTATCCCTTATCTGAAATGCTTGGGACAAGAAGTGTTTCAGATTTCAGATATTTTCAAATTTTGGAATATTTTCTTATACATATGCGATATCTTGGGGATCGGACCCCAAGCATAAACATGAAATTCTTTTGTGTTGCAGGTACACTTTGTACCCATAGCCTGACGGCAATTTTATACAATATTTTTAATATTCTGGGCATGAAACAAAGTTTTGACTGTTTTTTGACTATGACTCATCACATGAGGTCAGGTATGGAATTCTCCACTTGTGATATCATGTTTTGGTGCTCAAAAAGTTTCAGATTTTGGAGCATTTCTCATTTCAGATATTTGGATCGGGAATGCTTATCCCGTATATATTTGTTTTGTAAACTACTTTTATAACTAAGCAGTATATCGTTCATTTTTTATATACATATATTATCTTTTTAAATAGCTACACTCTTACACAGGATTGCCACAATTTATTTTACCAATCAACTAATGTTAAACATTTTGATTGTTCCTAATTTTTATCATTATCAGAAACATATAATGAGCATCCTTGAATATATAACTTTACATATTATTTGGATTATTTCCTTAGAGCAAATTTCAAGAAGAGAAGCAGGTGATTCAAATGGTATGCATATTTTAAAAATTATGATACATAATGCTAAATTGTCCCCCAGAGAGGTGGTACAGATTTATACCTAACCCAGCAGGGCATGAGAGCATGAGTTTTTTTACATCTCCAACCCTGAGTGTTATCATCCCTTTTATTCCTTGCCCATCTAATAAGTAGGCATCAATGTGTCATAACTGTTGGAATAAATTTTTGTTTATTATAACACCATTTCTTTCTCTTCCAGTTCAAGAATTGCTTGCTTGTGTCCCTAGTTCATTTCTTTTTCATAAAGGTGCTCTTCTTTTTCTTATTAATTTATACAAATTTATGGAGATATATTTCTTAATTGTCAAATGGGTGGCAAATATTTTTCTGGTTTATTGTCTGTTCTTGAATGATATTTATATTGTGTTTTGGAGAATTTAAATTCTTTTAAAGAATTTTCTTAGCCAAATCTATACTTTTTTCATTTATAGATTGTTTGGTAGCTTTCTAGTATTTACTTGGCAAATAGATAAGAAGTTAAGGATGATAACTGTGAACTTTATAAATCTCAATCTCTAAAATGCCTTATGTGTTAGTTAGTATGTTCTCATTTGCAAGTAAGTAAATATACTTAAACATAAAAGAGGATACCTTGACTTACATAAATAAATAGGGGGTAGGTTGTGTAGGTTTCAGGCAGCGGTGCTCAGGGCTCTGCCTCTACTTCTCAGCTCTTGTGTCACCTCTGTACTCTTCTAAGAGCTGGCTCCCTCCTCAGCGGGGCTTTCTTCCTGATTGCAAGATGGCAGCCAGCAGCAACCAGGGCTTCATGCTGGTCACTTACATTTACAAGGAAGAAAGAATAACCTTACCACAAGAATCAGAAGAGTACACAGCTTCTCTCTGATTGGATCACTCCAAACCAATCTGTGTGCACATGTGCATGCCATGCATGTGCTGATTGGCTTCAGACTGATTTGTGAGCCAATCACCATGGAAGGGGATGACTTAATCCAGATTAGGCCAATAAGCCTGGAGCCATATCACAGGCTATTTCACCATGGAGGATGGGTGGACTGGATGTTGGAGTAATAGCCACAGTGTCCACTTAACTTGGTTTTGTACTCTGCAATGGAGACTCAGCATGATTTAGTGGTTGAGAATATGGGCTTTGGAGTCAGGCAAACCTAGGTTGAAATCCTGGTTTTACCCAACTCTGAGTTCAATTTACAAAATAGGAGTAATAATATTATCTTAGTTTTCTGCTGCTATAACAGAATACCACAGACTGGATAAGTTATGAAGAATAGAATTTATTTGGCTCACAGTACTAGGGGCTGAGAAAGCCAAGATCAAGGGGCCACATCTGGTAAGGGCCTTCTTGTTGCTTCATAGCATGGTGAAAGAGCACACACCGGAGACAAAAGGGGTGCTGATCTCCCACCATCACTAACCCACTCCTGCGGTAACAGCATTAATCCATTTACGAGGAGGAAGCCCTCGTGACCTAGTCACCTCTTAAAGGTCCTGTCTCTTAATGCCATCACAATGGCAATTAAATATCAACATGAGTTCAAATGATAGCAAATGACAAGCTCAGTAGGAAGAGACAATGCTGTTGTGTGTGGGAAGCCCTGAACATCATGTCTGACTCACAGTAAGAGCCTAAAAATGGTAGCTATTGACCTTTTCATTCCTAGGTTGTCACCTACTCGAGGGCAGGGATCGTGTGCATCTTTGAGCCCAGCATGTGCCTGGCGTAGTCTTTAGAAAATGCATGTTTGATAAATGAGTCAGTAGCCACCACCTCTTTGTCACGTAGGAGGGCACCACCAACAAACATAACCTTTCTCTCCTCGCAGGTGATTTGGCCCTCATCAGAGTGAGGGGTCCTCCACAGTTTTCTGTCCTCAAAGCTTCCAGAAGAGGCACAGGTGGAGTGCTGCAGAGCCATTTTAGCCAGGAACCCTGGGTTCCTCTTCTTCCAAATGGGTGTAAGTAATGACAACGTCTGTCCACCTCCTAAGGTGGTTGAGAGGTATAAATGAGTTCACACATATAAAGGCCTTGGGACAGTGTGGCTCATGGTGGTTGGCTATTCATGTCATTCCCAAAGGACCATGGTAGTTAAGGACACAGACCCTGGAGCCAGACGACCTGCATTCAAATCTGAGATCTGCCACTTCCTAGCTTCCTAGCTTTGGGAATTTGAGAATAAATCACTTAATCCCCTTGTGCTTCAGATTTTTTTGTTCCTTAGAATGGGGATAATAATAATAATACTAGGATCTATCTCAGGGCTGAGAAAATTAAATGAGTGAAGATGTGTAAAGCAGTTAAAATGATGTCTAGCATCCAGTAAATACTATCTACTAAAAAAAAACTGTTCAGCACTAAAATTGTTTTTTGTAAGTATAGCAATCTTGGAAGCATCCTCCCCAAGAATTAAAGTGCCTCTGATAACTGAGAGCTCCTGAGCGAAAAAGAGCTGTCATATGGTCAGGCTCAGGGGACCAAAAGGGCCGGATAACCCCTTCTTGCTCAGGGTTCCCAGGGCAGAGCATGAGTTGTAGGATCTGAGTCGCAATTTACCCCTCATGTGCTGTGTGCCTCAGATGATTTCTCTCTCCTCTGAGCGTGTCACTGGTGCCGTCCTGAAGGAGTTGGTCGCAGCCAGGTTTCTTTCAGCCCACCCGCCTGCGAGACCGTGGCAGGACTTCCCGTTTCCTCCAGGGAAATCGGCGCTCCAGGCTCCAACCCCGGCTGGGCATGAGCCAAGTACTAATGCACGTCCTTTCAAGGCGTGCCCAGCTCCACCATTTCAGATGCAATATGCTTATTGCTGGTCTGATTTTTATTGGGAAAAAGCAGCGGTGTACTTTCCAGGTCCCTGGGGTCTGAATTAAAATAAAGGAAGTACTTTAAAAAATCAAATCCAAGTACCGGGACTTGGAAGCACGCTGTTAAGCAAGGGTATCACAGACCTCGGAAGCTGCCTCCACAGCAAGTCCTGAGACAAAGCCTCCTGGTAATTGCATTTGGAGGTCCCAGAGGCATTGGTAATGGAGGCGGGATTGTCTCCGAGTCTTGTTCTCATGGCAAAGCAGATAAATCACAGAAGCTACGGCTTCCTGAGTACCTACTAAGTGCCAGGTCCTGCGCCATAGTATAAACCCGTAAGACGGGTGCTATCTTCATTTTACAGATGAGGAAGCTGAAAATCAGATTAAACAAACAGAGAGCAAATCTTTACCTGTGGTTGCACACGCAATAAATGGCAGAGCTGAGACTCGAGCCCAGGTTTTTCTTACATGCTTTCATGAGGCCAGTGTTTCTCAAGCTGCTAATTGAAACCCAGTAATACATCATGAAATCAGGTTAGTGAGTTGCAACCAGTAGTTCCCAAAATAAAATAGATCTGAGCATGTTTTTTCAAAAAACAAAAACAAACCAAAAAATAGAATAAGATAGAAAATATGACTGCATCACCTGGGCAAGGATGACTAGCATTTAATGAAATACATGTATGTGTGTTTATGTACACACGTGTATACACGTACGTAACTATAACATCCAGTCTATGTCTGTATGTACTGAGTCATGATGTAAAGGTATTTCTTTCTGTGGTCACAGTCAAAACATATGACAAAGCTATTGCTCTAGGACACACAGCTTCCCAGGCAGTAAGAACTAACATTTACAAAGATGTTACTTTGTGTTTGGAATGTTTCACGTTTTATGAATATGGGCTGAATTAATCCTTACTGTAGCACTACGAGGTACGCACAATTAACATCATCCCTGTTATAGATAAGAAGTCTGGGTTCAAGGAGACGAAATAATTTGCCCAAGGTCAAAAAGTTACTGAATTTGAGCCCAGACTGTCTGGCTTTAGCATGTGCATCCTTAACTTCACTGTTATTTCTGCTTGAGATGCCAGGAGGCCTCTTGACCATGAGAACCATATAGTCAAGTTGACAGGTTGGGAAGAGGTTGGTGCCCACAGAGTGTGGCCAGCTGTGGCCAGCTGGCTGTGTAGCCATCCACAATTGCCTCAGTCCCTCCCACCCCACCCATTTCCATAAGCAAGAGAGTTGTTCAGACCTCTCTGTTGAATCTGTAGCTTCAAATTTCTCTCATCCTCCTATATTTTAGATTAATTAACCTCCTAATTATTTAGACATTCATTCTCCAACTTGTGTGCAATTCAAATCTATTACACTTCAGGGGACGTGTCTATATCATGTGTATTCTGCTGCGAACCTCACGTGGTCAGAAGAGAAGTGGAGGGGGAAGAGTCGTAGAATCAATTTTTAAAATTCCAATGCGTTTCTGAGGCATCTGAAGTGTTGATGAGATAGCTGGGGTTCTTGGGTGCTTGACTTTTAAATTCACATTTCTGAAAAGCAAGATACAAAATTGATTATACAGTATGATCTCAACTGTGTTAAAAATGTATATAGAAAGGATTGGAAGGAAGTGAACAGTGGTTGCCTCTGGGTGGTGGGGTGATGGGTGATTTTGATTTTCTCCTTTTGGTTTCTTCCTCTCCAAATTTCCTGCAATTGATAAAAAGTGTGGCTTTAAAAAATTCACTAAGTAAAATTTAATTTCTGAGGTAGAATATAGGATTGTATATAATTTTAAGAAATGGGTGCAGCTTGTAAGTCAAATGCATCATGCTTTTGGTACGATTAGGAGGTGCCAAGGTGGCTTGCAATAGGGCCTGAGTCACGTGGCATATCACATGGTGTGGCGACCCTACTCACATGGCTGCTGCCCATTCTTTTCCAGCTGCCTTGACCAGAGCCTAGATTCTTCCGTCTGACAGGTAGTCCCACAGGTAGGGCTAGGATCAGCTGCTCTAAAGCAACCCCTTGAAGAGTCTGACTTCACACTAGACTGCACCATTGCCGCTGGGCTGACCTCTTGTCTTATTCATTTTTGTACCTCCTAATGCCATGCATGGCACCTGGCTACAGTATGTGCATATTTAACACTCATAGCAAACCCAGGAGATAGATACTATTATTATTTCTATTTTGTGGATGGAGAAACTGAGGCCAAGATCATTCAAATGACTTGCTCAAGATCACATGGCTGGTAAGCAACAGAACTGAGACATGGACCCATGCAAGGTTGCTATACAGTGTCCTTTTAGCCACTACACTGTATTGCTTCTCGGACTTGAAGACATTGCTGAAATTCAAGGCCAGTCGCAGGAGACATGGAAGGCCATTTGGCTCCTAGACCATCAGTCACATGGGGTAACAAATATAAATTTTTGACGTTACTTCCAAGTGAAAACTTTCACACAATCGTAGAGAGATACACTGACGGGACTGAAAGAGTATGATGTTTTCTTAAAATGTGTCCTGAGTCTTGCTTCAGGAACATCCCACCTGAAATGCACAATTAGTCAGTGTGTTTTTATAATCTTGGAATTTTCTTGTGACTAGCACGATTACATTGCATTATATCACATATGCATTAAAATCATTTGTTAAATATAACATTTAAGATATACCAAAATTTTGTAACTTTGACTTTATGTATTTATTTTAACACACCAAATCCTTAAAAAGAGGAGTGATATGGGCCTTTTGGGCTCTGGAGAGACCCTGTTTAAATTACCCCCTGGCCCAGTCTCTCCTCTCTTCTGCCATATCCATTTCTCTTCACTGCAATAGCAAGGTGGGCATTTCTAAGTTTTCACTTAACATATCAAATTAATATTATGATGATGATCTAGGTGGCTAGATCTAGGATATTGAGTATAGTGTCTAAGGATGTAGACTTTAAAGCCAGACTAGTTGGGTTCAAATCCTACCATTGCCATTTGGTAGCTGTGGAATTTAGTTAACCTTTCTGGGTATCAATTTTCTTATCTGTAAAATGGGGATAATGGTATCTACCTCAAAGAATTTTTGTGAAGATTAAGTGAATTACTGCACATGAAGTGCTCAGAACAGTCTCCTATGTGTAGAAGTGAACAGTAATGTTAGCTGTTATTAGGAAGAGCATGATGATGTCCTTGTTTCCTCCTTTGGAGTTTGTGCACTTTGAGAGCAAGTGTGGCATTGTATTCATGTCTCTATCCCCAGAACTTCCCCAAAGTTGGGCCCACAACAGATGTTCCCAAAATGTCTGTTAAATAAATAAATGAATGCCTTTGTAAAATTGGGCTTATTGCATGTATCTCACAGGGGTGTGGTAAAGATCAAAAGAAAGAAGAGGTGATAAGATGCTCTGTAAACTATGAAGTATGAGATGGATGTTCCTTTCTTCTTTTGCCCTACCATTTTTCCAGAGCCAGGCTTCCTTGATAAGTGTGCTCACTTACTTCAGTGGCCTGCTCATGGACAGCACTGGCCAATTGGGTCAAGCAGACAAGTGCTGACCACCTGGCAGGCAGGTGCGGACCTCCCCACTGCCAAGTAGGTAGGTCCTCACCAGTTACCACCAGGCAGACAAATGGTTACCAACCACCCTCAAGCAGGTGGGAGCTGAGCAACCACAGCCAAGCAGGCAGGTGATGACCAGTCACCACCACAGGCCAATGCCTTCAAGGTCAGGGCACCTGAAGCAGCAAGACCCAGGCTCAGGCCTGCCTGTGGCTCACTTGGTGCCTCCAGGGCAGGCCTAGGTCCTATGTCCAGGAGCCGGGGGTGCTGGGGGTGGAGGGGCTTAGTCCTCCCTCAGTCCAGAGCATGGCCAACTGTTAGTTGAGATCACCCTCAGGGAGGAGGGGTTGTCAAGGCAACAAGCATTCTGGTGAGTGAGTTATTACCCCACTTCCTCTCCATTAATGGCCTTAATGCTGTCAGGCCTGGTCCTTGGCACTTTCCAACACCACCTGTTTGTGGCATCTTTGGCTGCTCCTGTCTTGGTGCAAAAGAAGGAAGCTGGGAGAACCATGAAACCACTAGAGGCTTTGTTCTTTTTAGCACAAAATCATGTTCTGTGTGGAGGTGAAATTCCTGTTGGACCAGGGTCCTGATTAATGGTGTATTGGAGCTGGAGGGTGGGGGTCAGAGGAACGTGGGTTGGCCTTTGATTTTGGTAATGAATTCCAGAAGTACTTGCTCGTTGTACCTTCTTCAATTATGTTTCTAGCAATGTATGTCTGCATTCTCTTCCCTGGTCTTCCTCTCATTGTAGGTGCAATGTTAACAGCTCCATTTTCTGTGACTTGGGAATAGTGCCAGCAGGGACCCACGCCATGCTTGGGGATGATCCCACAAGCTCTGTCAACTTGGTTGGGTTGGAGAGGGACATATGGCCCCTTGTGGCTTTGAAAAAGTCTGTTACAATTTGTGACCTGTCCTCTGAAGTTTTCCACCTCATTTTGTTCTCAGAGGTTTGTTTATTCAAATCTCAGAGAATTCTTTGAAATTTTCTCCTGCAGTCAGTGGTTCTGAGAACCTACTGCAAACTTGGGGTGGGCACTGTAGCTAGCAAGGGTGAATAGGACAGACTGCCCCTGTGGTTCTGGAGGCTTCCATATAGAGAAAAGATGCCTACAACACACTAAAGAGCCAGATGACAGGAGTGCTAATTTGCGGAGAAGCATAGGGGTGAATAATCCCAAAGGGGAGCTACAAGTCAGGAAGACCGTGTCGAGAAGGACACCTGTGAACTGGACTTTGAGGCCAGGAGGATTTCATAGGAAAAGAATAGGAATAAAGAACTCACCACAATCTTTTAAATGGGAGAAAGGACAATTGCAGGCTCTTCTCATTGTTATCGTTTGCAAAGGATGGTGTTGGACACTGTGACGGATTCGGAAAATGAAGGCATGGCCCTGCCTCGGAGGACAGGAGAAGGGAGAAGGGGACAGACAGCTGCACATCTGGCTGCAGTGCTGGTGCTGTCATCGTGGCACGGAAGAAGTATTTTGGGACTATGGAGAAGGGAGATGATCATATGTCACAGGATATTTGGCATTTGGCTGTATTTCTCTGTTGAGTTTCTGTTTAGTTCACAATTTCCTGGAACATGCCCTCTCCGTCCCTTTCTCAGTGTCCATGCCATCATCTGTCTGCAAATGGATGGAGAGGCGGTTAGTCCATCTCCTGCTAGTGGTAGAAGCTACCGCTTATGGCTGGCTGTTGTACATGGCACCTTATTAAATCCTCCATACTACTGTAGTAGTTATCTATTGCTGCATAACAAATTACTCCAAACTTAGTGGTTTAAAACATTAGCCATTTATTATCTTGGAGGTTCTGTGACTCGGGAATCTGCATGCAGCTTAGCCAGGTCATCTGACTCAGAGTCTCCCATAAGCTACAATCAAGGTATCGGCCAAACCACAGTCATCTTAAGGCTTGACTCGGGAGAGGATTTGTCTCCGAGCTCCTTCACAGGGCTGTTGGCAGGATTCAGCTGTGTGGGCGGTTGGACCGAGGGCCTCAGTTCCTTATTAGCTGTTGGCTGGAGCCTGTGCTCAGTTCCTGGCCACATGGACCTCTTCATAAGACAGCTCACGGCAAGGTAGCCTGTTTCATCAGAGCAGCAAGGGAAAAGAGCTAGAGAGGGAGTGGAGATAAGACGGAAGCCATAGTCTGTAACCTAGTCTCAGAAGGAACATCTCATTGTGTCTGCCATATTCTTTCCATTAGAGGTGAGAAGTTAGGTCCAGCTAACACTCAGGGTGCAGGGAGATTAAATAAGGGCATGAATGCCAGCAGGTGGGATTGCTGGGAGCCAATTTAGAAGTTCCCTACCACAACTACTCTCTAACAGGGGTTCTCTTCCTTTCTAGAAAAGGAAACTGAAACCACGTTCATGTTCACACACTCAGTGTGAATTTCAACCAGTGTTTCTCCAAAGCCTGTCTCTTGCCACTACATCAGGCTGCCTCTGGTGGCTGGTGAAAGTCCCTTAGGACAGACAAGATGATGGCCCACCCCAGAGTCACCCATTCAGGTGGCTTGGTTGACAGCTGCCCAGCCCTACACCAAGGCTCAGACTCAAGCCTGTGTAACATTTCCATTCTCCCTGTCCCTGAAAGCATTTCTTTGCATTCAAGTTTTGGACAGCAGCGGGGTACAGGAAAGGCCAAATATGGGGTGCTCTCTGTGCAGCTCCGTTCTTGGAAGCCTCTCGCTAAGTTCCCAGGGTCTTGCTGAAAGCACTTGAGTGAGAACACGCACCTTGCAGAGATGTACTTTTCCCACAGAGGATTAATCAAGCACGTCCCTGTACGATTTGGCACAGATGGAGGTGAGGGAGGCAGCCAATTCGTAAATCCACATAAATTTATAGCTTCACCATCCATCTCATTATTACACCAGGAAGGCTGTGTTTCCCTGTAGTATTTGGAGATCTGGAAGAAGTTTTGCCTACTGAGGGTTCAGTCCAGAGAGGCTAAATCCACAGGCAGGTTTTGGGTCAAGAGTAACCAAGGGGACATTGTTTTGGAAGAACTTAAGGATCTTGCCTTCATTGATAAGAACAGCTTGATTTTCCTAAGAAACTGTTAAGGCACTTAATACTTGCTGCCTTAAATTGTAGTTCTTTCTTATTTCCATTTTCGCCTCTGTTTTGAAACTTCTCAAAGATTACTATCTTTATATCTGCACATCTAACATGTCTTGCCCATGGTAGGTACCTAATAACTTTCTTTTCACAGAATGTGTAACTGCTCCTTAATGAATTTAAACAGCCATCTTTATGTTCATTTCAGCTCAGCCTTTTATCTTTTCTGAAGCCTGGAGTGACAGAAAGCTTCCCACACTTGTAGCGGTTCATACCTACAGTGCTCCACTTGGTCTGCATGACCAGGAGGTGGTGTTGCATGAATTTACTATCACACATTGGAGGCTTTTGTAATTGCTGAAGAAAAGTTCTGATGAGCCCATGGTAGTTCTTTCTGATTCTGCAAAATTCAGCTCTGAAAAGGACATGTGGTGTCTGTTCCTGGTCTTGCCCCGATTTCTGGGTCTGCCCTGCATGGGACTCTGACTCTCTGTGCCATAGTTTCCCTTTTTGTTAAAGGTAGAGAACAGTGAACTCTCGCAGGAAGAGTGAAGACAGACACGTTTCTCAGTGAAAGGAACACTGACCCAGGAACCAGATCTCTATGTAAAAGGTGCTTTATTTCTGATAATGTCGCTTTTATGGGTGGTGGAAAAACATATATTTTGTTCTGCCACTTCCTTGCTACGTGGCCTTAGTCCAGTAAAATACTTTTCTCTATATGAGACTATTGTTGTCACCCTACTTACCTCCCAGGGGTAAGGCGGGAATCACAAGGAATAATGAATGTAGACCACTCTGTGATATGATGCTCGTGATGACGATATTGATTACAATGGCTATCATGAGCCACACAGTTACTACATGTTGGGAAACGTGCTAAGTGCTTTATGTGAATTATCTCATTTAATCCTCATAAAAATACTATGAAGTAGATAGTTAATCCCCATTTTACAGATGAGGAAGCTGAGGCTTAGAAAGGTTAAGGGACTTGCCCAAGGTTATACAGCTAGTAAGTCGTGGAGCCAGGATTCAAACCCAGACTGCCCAACTCCCAACTCCATGAATTGTCTTATTTATACAAAACTACCTCATAACATAAAGCACCATCTAAGATTATATTACCTTTCCTCCATTTTATACAAGTGTAAGGTGTTGCTATTTTATTTTTCACATTTAGCTACAGAGAACATTGACATTTCTGTTGTCATTCACAACGTAAAAGGTATGCAAGATTTTCAACATGGATGCCAAAGACCAGTCAATGGGGAAAAGACAGTCTTTTCAACAAATGGTGCTGGGAAAACTGTATCTCCATATGCAAAAGAATGAAGTTGGACCCTTACGTTATACCATATACACAAATTAATGCCAAGTGGCTTAAAGATCCAATCATAAGTACTGAAACTATAAAACTCTTTGAAGTAAACATAGGGGAAAACCTTCATGACATTGGATTTGGTGATGATTTCTTGGATATGACACCAAAATCACAACAAAACAAAAATTGGATAAATTGGCCATCATCAAAATCAAAAGCCTTTGAGCATCAAAGGATACTATCAAGAGAGTGAAAAAAACAACCCACAGAATGGAAGAAAATATTTATAAGTCATGTATTTGATAAGAGATTAATACCCATATAAAACTCCTACAACTTAAAAAAAAATCAAAAATGGTCAGAGGATTTGAATAGGCATTTCTCCAAAAAAGATATACAGATGGCCAAAAAGTACATGAAAAGATGCTCAATATCATTAGTCATTAGGGAAATGTAAATCAAAACCACAATGAGATGCCATTTTATACCTATTAGGATGGCTACTATCAAAAAAATGGAAAATAGTGTTAAAGATGTAGAGAAATTGGAACGCTGGTGCATTGCTTGTGGGAACATGAAATGGTGCAGCTTCTGTGGAAAACAGTAAGGCAGTGCCTTAAAAATTAAGCATAGAATTACGGTATGATCCAGCAATTCTACTTTTAGGTATATGCCCCAAAGCATTGAAAGCAGGGACTTACACAGATAGGCGCACACCAGTGTTTATAGTGGCACTATTCACAATAGAAAAAGGTGGAAGCAACCCATGTGTCCATCAACAAACGAATGGATAAACAAAATATGATATATAGACAAACACACACAATTGAATATTATTCAGCTTTAAAAAGAAATGATATTATGATACACGCTACAACATGGATGAACCTTGAAAACCTTATGCTTAAGTGAAATAAGCCAGACACAAAAAGACAAATATTATATGATTCCGCTGGTATGAGGCACTTAGACTAGGCAAATTCATAAAGACAGAAAGTAGAATACAGGTTACCAAGGGGTGGTAGGAGCAGGGAATGGGAAATTATTATCTAATGCATGGAGTTCCACTTTGGATGATGAAAAATTTCTGGAAATGGATAGCGGTGATGATTACACAACATTGTAAATGTGCTTCATGCCACTGAATTATACACTTAAAATGGTTAAAATGGTAAAATTTATGTTATGTGTATTTTACCACAATAGAAAAAAATTTCTTAGCATGTAAGAAATCTTACCTTAGAATATTATATTTAGGTCTTGTTAATTTGAATTTTTTCATTAGAAACCATTTTGATTATATTTTTCACTATTTAAAAATCATATTTCATTGAAGAAAAAGTAGAAAATGCAGATAAACTAAAAGGGAAAAAATAAGCATTCATTATCCCAGAGAGAAGTACATTTAAAACCTTAGTGTTCTTCTAGACTGTCTCTCTCTCCCACTTCATTTTCTTCCTTCCTTTTTTCCCCTTTGATTTAGTTCTGCACCCTCCCATTCTTAGGAACTTTGAGGTCACTTTCTTTTGTGAGTTCTCATCTACATGAGAGTTTAGTCTTACCCATCTAATGAGGGGGAAAACACTTTCTAAAACTAAGCGAAGCGATAAAACACTGAAAAGAAGCCAAGAAATGTGTGATCAGAATGCTCAGATTCATGCTGAGACCATTTGGAAGTTGCGTTGGAAAGGACAACTTGCAACACGCTGTGCCCAGAAGTCCCTGAACACGCGTGGCCAAAAGAGTGATCTGCGACATTCGGTTTAGTCCATTTCAGAGAAGAAAATAACCTTTTTGTAGCTTCTATTAGTCCTTCCTTCTAGCCTCTTTATTGGATTGTAGGTCAGGGGCAACACCTGCTTGGCAGTGCTCTCGGTCAACACACTGCTTATTTGTGGAAATTAGAGTCCCATGTCTTCCCACGCGGGAGCTAGCTAGCCTTATCTTTTGGATTATGCACAAGGTTCTACCCAATTACAGGTTCAATCTAATTATAGATTGAATTTCTATTATTCTTTACTTACAATAACTTGTAAAGTGAATTGATGACTTCCTTTGTAAGGAGCAAACGATCTTGTGCTCAGTAGGGGACATTCTTCCTGCTCTTGCCACTACAGGTTCCGGTTCCTGCCAACGTAGACTTTGGGCATATTTCCCCTTCTGGGGCTTTGTTCTCAGTGGTCCCAGACTCTCCTGCTACATTTGCTTGTTCAGAAGAAGGAAAAATTGCTGAAGCTGATATGTTGCTCATAGGGCAAAGAGGACTGAAAGTGAGCCTGGTTTCTAGAGGCAGGGTAGCTGTGCTGCTGACTGGGCATTGCCCAATATTCCCTCCAGGGCTGTCTGTCTCCCTTATAGTTTCAACAGTGTGACAAGAACCCAAATCCAGAATTTCTATTTTGATGACTTTAGGTTCTCTAAGCGCGTCTGGTAATTTCCATGTCCTCTGGACTCTTTAGCACATTCCACACAGTTTTCTCTACCCGTGCTTCAGAGCTGTGATGTCTACTTGGGTTGGCTTCCTTTTGTTTCCATTGCTCATCCTTAAATCTTATCCTGTGTGGATCTTATGGGAGTCAACACATAGTTAGGTATATTTCTTTCTCTGAGGAACATTCCAGATGGTCCTCAAATTTATCCTGATCCTTTCAATAGTTCTGCTCAGCTTTCTAAGCTATTATAATGCTTTCTCCAAATAGTTCTTAAAGATCCATTAATTAATTCACTCATTCAACAAATATTTGTAAAGCACTTTATTCTAGAGCCTCTGTTAAACACAGGACATATTTATGAATGAGAAAAGCCCTATCCCTGAGTTCAGCTGAGATGAAGAAATAGGTAGGTTCTGAGCTCTCTGCACATAATTCCTCGTCATAGTTCTTAGGCTATGAGTATAATTGTAGTGTTTTAGGGACATAGAGAACATATAATGGTTATCCTCTTTCTTTCTTTCTTTCTTTCTTTCTTTCTTTCTTTCTTTCTTTCTTTCTTTCTTTCTTTCTTTCTTTCTTTCTTTCTTTCTTTCTCCTTTTAGCTTCTAAGATAATTATGAACTTGCTTCTCTTCCTGCCTCTCTGGCCAATCATTAAATATTGGCATTAGCTAGGATCCTATGCTAGGTTCTCCCCTCTCATCGTATCATGTGGGTTTTTTCTGGATTTTTTTTTTCTTCTTTTTCTTGGACTTCGGTTACCACCAGTTGCTGAAGAATCCTCAGTCTGTTTCTCCAGGTAGCATCTCTCTCCTGAGCGCTAGAACCAATCATCCCACTGCCTATTGGATACATTCCCCACACGGACCTCTGACTGAGTACATGGAAATCTCATCCTCCCCAGTCTGCTATCTCCATCATCTCCTTCCCAGTCCTGACCTGGAACTCTAGCAACAAGTCTAGTAATTCTATTACTTACATTACTTTTCCCCGCTCACACGTCCTAATTGAGAAGCTGATTCTTAACTTTTTGCATTTTTCATCTTCTCTCTAGATTTTCACTGCTGCCCTCTCTCTCTTAGTCCAGGCCAGAGCTCTTCAAAACTGTTTTACTGGGCCCCTCTCAAGGGCTTCTGAGGCTAGGGTGGACAGAGGTATGAAGCAGGCAGGATCGTGAGCTTCCTGTCTCTGATTAGACTAGAGCAACTGCATGTTTATCCGTTTTGCATATTGGTTGAAGAGCATTCAATGGCTAAACATTTGAAAGCCATTGGTTTTAAATCCTTAGCGTTTCTTTCCTTGACTTTTGCAGAGCTCCAGCTGACCACACCTCCCTGTTCTTTCACCCTGTCTCATTCAGTTGTTTTTAACCTTTTCTGGGCTGCGATGTGCAGGAGGGGTGATGCTCACATGCTGGGCACACTCCCTGCGATGTGTAAACACCCGATGTACAATGATGCAATTAGAAGGCAAGTGAATGAGTGTGGCGCTATTATAAGTGTAACCTTGAATCCGCTCTAATGTATTAAAGTAAGTACATCCTCTTTGGGCTTTAACTATTATCCATGATAAATGACTTGCAACACATCTCCCAAATGATCTCAACTCTGCTCTAACCCACTCTCCACGCGGCTGCCGCCCTCTACACGTGGGAATCTCAGTTAATCTGCCACTTGACACTCTTCGGTGCCTCCTGATTGACTCTCAAATGGGTTTCAACTCCTTAGTGCAGCTGGCAAGTTCTGCCATGATCTCCTCCTTACTGACTTTTCAGCTTCAGCTCTTGCCTCAACTCCCCAAGCACCAGCCATACCCACCCAGAACACGCCCAGGCTGGCCTCGCTTCTGTGTGCGCTCGTGTGGCCCCTCCTGCCCATCACTGCCCTCCCCGCCTCCTCCCCCTTCGGCCTGCATCGTGAACTCTAAACAACTTTTTGAGATGAAGCCGTTTCATTTTCCCCAGGAACTGCCACCTGTGTGTTCTATCAATCCCTTCTTCCTTTCTTGCGGGGTAGCAACAATATTTAGTCACATCTTAATCCAAAAAATTTCCAGTTCTATTTATTTCTTAAATGACTTGCTCCTGTTCTTACTCAGTTCTGATCTATTTTAGCGTTTCATTTTGAAAAAATTTCAAATGTACAGGAAAGTTGCAATAACAGTAAATCTTCCTGCACCCTTCAGCTGCCTTCACCAATGGTAACATTTTGCTTCCTTTGCTTCTGTCTTTTCTCATCTCTTTATATATGCACATGCGTGTGTATGCATTTGTACACACCCATGTATTCATGTTGTTTTTATTATTTGCTTAACCATTTGACACTAAACTGTAGACACCAGTACCCTGTACCCCTAAAGACTTCAGTAAAAGATCTCCTGGAACATTTTTTTTTTTACATTTCCATGATACATTCATCAAATTTTGGATATTTAGCATTGATAGTAATTCAGTATCTAATAGAGAGTTCATGTTCATATTTTTAATTGTCTGCATATTGTTCTTTATTGTAATATTTTTTCTGACCGAGGACCACCAATTTCTTTATAAAGATTATCTCCAAATGCATTCTGCTCCTTGAAACCTCTCCCAATTTCCCCTCTCGCCTGTTGGCGCTGGTCATTACTCCTTTCTGTGTTCCCTACTTTGCCCCTGCGGTCCTCAGTCACAATGTGCATGACATTTTACCAGGTGTGCTTCTTTAGGTGTTTTGTCTTCCTCAACACACTGGAAATTCCTTGAGAATAGAGGCTGTGTCTCATGAATCCTTGTCTCCCCAGTGTCTATTATATAAATGAACTCAGGCAGGACTGAGTAGTTAATTAATAGCTTGCATATTTGAAACTCTAGGTTTGTGGTGACACTCATCTTTCCAGTAATGACTTTTTCTCCCCGATCTTAGTTAGGTATAGGCAGGATGCTAGGCTGGCTGGGATGGTGGAGTAAGCACTGGGCTGAGTGTGAGGAGACCCTGGTCTTAATTCCAATTCTGTTTCTAAGCAGCAAGATGGCCTGGGGTAGTTTACTTCATCTTTGTGAGATTCAGCTGCTGCTTCTGTATTTTTTTTTTTTTTTTTGAGACAGAGTCTCACTCTGTTGCCTAGGCTATTGTGCTGTGGCATCGGCCTAGCTCACAGCAACCTCAAACTCCTGGGCTCAAGCGATCCTCCTGCCTCAGCTTCCCGAGTAGCTGGGACTACAGGTATGTGCCACCATGCCCGGCTAATTTTTTCTATATGTTTTTAGTTGGCCAATTAATTTCTTTCTATTTTTAGTAGAGGCGGGATCTTGCTCTTGCTCAGGCTGGTTTCGAACTTCTGACCTTGAGCGATCCTCCCTCCTTGGCCTCTCAGATTGTTAGGATTATAGGCGTGAGCCACCACGCCCAGCCTGTATTCCTTTGTTTCTACTCCCACTTGCCTCCAATAGGCTTATGTTCTGAGCAATGGGTTCTGAAGTCAGACTATTGGGTTTGATACATGATTTAATTTTGCGTGTTTTAAAACTTTACATAAATGGAATCATACTATATGAATTATTTTACAACTTGCTTTTACTGTTGAACTTTATATTCCTTAGGCTCATACTTGTTGTATTTTGTAATTTTAATTCCGTTTTCTTGCTATGTAGTACTCCACTAGATAAATATGCTACAAATGATTAACTCCATAGTTGATAGACATTTAGGTTGTTTGCAGATTTTTTATTACTATAAACGACGCTGCTATAAATATGTCCTGAGTGGTGGTACACATTTGCAAAAGCTTCCTAGGAGCAGGTACCTAAAGTTGAAGCTTGGAAATTGTTGAGTCATGTGGTGCACCTATTTCAAGTTGATTACCTAAAGCCAAATATTAGTAGTATTATAAAATGATTATAACAAAATTCACTTCCACTAGCAGTGGGTAAATATCCCATTGTTTCACATTCTTGCTATCACTTGATAGCGATAGACTTTTTTTTTTTTGCCATTCTGGTGCGTATGAAATAATATCTTGGATTTTATAATAACTTGCATATCTTTCATTTCTAATGAGTTTGAGCATCTTGTGGTTATATTTTTTGCAAATAGCATCTCCACATCAGTGTCTTGTCTTTTTGCTGTCTTGATGGTGTCTACTGGCGAGGAGAAGTTCTCAAATTTAAAGCATCCTGGTTTATAAAAGATAAGGAAATCGACACTTAGAGTTTTTAAGTATCTTATTATAAGGTGTTTTTGTAGGTAGTGGCTGAAAAAGATTTGAACCTAGATCTGGATGCAAAAATTGATCTCTTTCTACCAGATTGCACTGTCTCCATGCAGCCGTGTCTAGAAAACGTCAGACAGAGAATAGGAGTTCATGGAAGTTTTGTTAGATTGCATTTTTCAGATAATTCAGGGGCACTTTATTCTCTGCCTGCATCAGAATGATTGTCCAAATAAAATAAGAGTTTTTATGATAGTGGAATTTAGACACATCCGTTTTCACCTCCTCCCCTGTCTAACCTCTTCTTTTTTCCCATGACAGTGGGATTTTTGTTAAAGCTCTGTTTATGTAGCTCATAAAGAAACAATTTTAACAAAATCCAGTTAGAATCACTTGTGTGTCTCTGTTTGTGGGTAATCCTGGCTGATAACACCCGAGATAAGGAAAAATCAGGTTGTCTCTCTAAATGAGCAGAAGGAGATTTGAGCATCTGTTCCTTTTAAACTAAGCATATTTTCAGTGTCATAAAACATTTGACACTGAGCTGGTGAATAAAAATACAAAGGAATTAGGAGCGCAGTGTTTCAGTGAATATCTCCTTAATCACAGAGAGTGGGACTTCTTAATTTAAATTCTTGATTAGGCGTGTTGGGTGCGGACAGCACCACTCTGATCTCATTAGTCCAAGTGACAATGTACACTAATTACCCCTCTTCCAAAGTCAGGGGTTCATTTGTTACCCACATGAATGAACCTTTCTCTCATCCTCAGCATCAGAGTGAAAAATGAGCTTGGGAAGTGATGGAGGAGCCGGGGAGGAGCAGGAGACGCGACAAGTGAAATGGCTTTAGGTTTCAGTGGAAGGAGGAGAGCCAGACAATTTGTGCTAATGCCAAGCCAGCTAAAACTGACTCCCAGGCTGTACCTGTGGCCTGAAATGCTGTGCAACTCCCACTATGTTCTTTCTCTCTAGTAAGTTAGTTTCTCCTTGGCCAGTCGACATAAATATGATAGCCAAATGCTAAAATCTACGATGCAACTTAACAGTTGGGATTTTGGATGATAGTGATATAACCATCACTCAACGTGGGGCACCCTGGCCTGCTCAACTCCTGGCCTCACCCTCCGACCCCTGCGTGCATCTGAGGTTGGAGCCCTAGAGTTTGATGAGCCATGTTAGTAATGCTGTATGTGGGGTCGGGGAACGGAAGAAGTTAAGACTAGGAAGTATTTTCCATTCCTTCTAAACATGGGGTACCCTGTGGGGAATCTTTGGGGTTCACCTGAATTATTTCAGAACATTGGTTATGATCTCAAATGAGTGAATACCAAGTTGGTTTTTGGATGTTCCCCGCCTTCTCTACGCAGATTTGGAATCTTAGAGATGTTCTAATTTTATGACAAAGAAAACCAAAGCTTCTAGGAAAGAAGTTTTTTGCATGGATTATATTCCCCAAAGTGTTCTTTTTATCATGGTTAGTACATGATAAGAGTGTATATTACTATGACTCTTTCAAGAGCCATTTGGCATATCTATTAAAATTAAATAAGTGCATGCCTGTTGACCCAGAATGTCACCCCAGAAATCTATACTACAGAATATTTGCATAAGATTTGAAGATATATAGCTCTGTCCTCTGTATCAATATATAGATACAGATATACAATCTCATCTGTGTCTACATCTATGTCATCTATTCCATCATCTACATCTCTAGAGAGATCTTCATTGTGGTCTTGTTTTTAATAGGAAAAAAAAAAGTAGAACCAGCTCTAATATCTACCAGTAGGACATTAGTTAAAGAAACAATGGTGCATCTCCACAGTGGAATATGATGCTGATGCTAAAAAGAATAAAAAGTATTTTGAACTGGCATGAGGAGGTGTCCAAAACTGGTAAATGAGAAAAGCTGGTTGTAGGATTATATATAGTGTAGTATCCCATCTGTACAAAAGATTATACATATATTAATGTGTACGCCAGCGGTTCTTTGTGGTTATCTCCAAGGGAGGGTGGAAAGGAAGCTGGGCAAGAGAGGCAGAAGAACTTCTACTTTATAAATTATACATTTCAGCAACATTTGAAATCTGGCAATAAGCAGACTTTATGTTAGTAATCAGCAAAAGCAATAATGATAAGAACTCTTGCTGTACAGTGCTGGGAAAGATGGGGTTTGCTGTCCCCAGGCCAAGCACTGATGGGCTGTCAGAATTGCAGAGCAATTGGAAATCACTGCCCTAAGCACACTGAATGGGTCTGGCTCAGTGATTGTTAAAAAAAGAGCATTTCTCACAGAGCAAGATTGACCCAACTGCTAGATAATATTCTTAAAAGAGCTGTGTTCATAGCAGATAGAAGGTATAATCTGTACCAGCCACTGTTTCAGGTTAATGCGACCCCACCACTGTGTTTGCAGTTTAGAACTCACATCTGCCTGTGTCAGTCTCTGCAGGGATGGGGACAGAGCGCCAGCACCTAGGTGTGGATTCACTGGGTTAAATTTGTTTGCACACATTGGATTGTAGCAGTAAGATACACCCTCCCCCAACTCGTCATTCATCAAATCACTCTTTGTTCCTTCTTTGCTTCCTTCCTTTCTTCCTCTTTTCTCTCCTCCCTCCTCCCTTCTGCAAATCTTTTCCTAGCCCTAGTCTGTGCCATGCACTGAACTGGATGCTGTGGGAAATGAAGTGATCAGTTAGGATTCCTGCTCTAAGCAGTTAGTCCATAATCTACCAGCAAAGACTGCCATGAGCAGAGTGGATAATAAATTCTGCTAAGGAAGAGGGCTTAATTGGTTGGATTAAATCAGGTTGGATTAAATCTAATAGGGCAGTCTTAGCTCTGCTCTATATGTGCCCATGACCTTGGGTAGGTTACAAGACATCTCTAAGCCTGTTTCCTCATCTGTAATTTGGAAATAATAGTGCGTACCTCACAGTAGTACTGACATGAAATAAAGTATACAGTACCTTTCCCCTTCCCCTCTTTACCTCCTTCTCCTCTTTTTATATAATATGAAAAACAAAGATAAAAGGGACAAATAAAGTGCTATGGATCAGGAATGGATGAGCTAAATGGAGGGATGTGGGAAGACACACAAACACATTAAACAGGGCCTTGGAGGATGAGCAGGGGAAATTTGTGCAGTGGAGACGGGAGGGGAGGGTCCCAGGTGGAGAGAACACTGTATGAAGACACAGAGGCAAGCTATGGAATCTTGCAGATGGGGCAAGGGAGGGTGCTCAGCGCCTTACCTGTGAACTGGGTGACAGCCTCCCCTGTCTTCCCCCATCCCCACCTTTTATGGAAGCCCCAATCCTCCCTGTTGACTCTACTATTCATACAGACTCTTACGAAAGGCTTTGATAGGAACTCTTTAACATGAATTAAAATCACTATATTTCCTTTCTTTTGAGTTTTTGCATGTAAGACTCATCTGCTGTGGTGGAATAAAAGTTATTTTTCCCTCTTAGAGGGGCTTCAGACTTCTTAGAACAGGAAGAGTTGACTTCCCCCTTTCCCTTTTTCCCAGGAAGGAGCCTTTCCCACCCACTGAAATCCCATCTCCTAGCAACTACCTACAGTGCTGCAGGGATGAGCCTGATTCTGCCTTAGAACTTCCAAGGTCAGGAGAAGTGATATCTTGCATGCACATCTCTGAAAAGACACGTGTTTAAGAAACCCACTAAATCATGACCCAAACCAGCCTTTTCATTAAAATGTAGTAGGCTGAGTACTTTACAAGGAGAGGAAGCAGGCAAAAGATGAACAAGGCAGCTGCTGTCACTCACTTGCTGCTCTGTTCACATTCAATATCCCACCCATTCATCACTCACCATTGGCTACACTTCCTTCTTCCTACTGGAGTCCAGTTTTATGGTTAGGGTCAGCAAAGCTCCCCCTAAGAAGTCACCACTTGAGGAGTCCCATCAAGATTTATTCTAAGAGGAGAGAAGACATACTGTTTGTTACTTCTCCAGTCAAGGACTGGAAGTCAAGTTGATTGATGCCCATGATGAGATTGAGAAGCCAGTGCAATGTGTGCTGAGGTGGTTGTGAGCGTGGACTCTGGAGTTAGAAAGCCTAGGTTTGCAGGCTGCCTCTGCTATTTTCCTTAATTCCTCTGTGTTTCACTTTTCTGTCTTGAAAATGAAAATAATGATACTAATCTAATCAAGGGCTTGATAAGAGGATTAATGGAATTAATATACAGAGCACGTAACACAGTGCCTGGAACACTCAGTAAGTGCTAAGTGTTGGTTATTTTTTTTTTTCTTAAAAATAAATGTTGACCTTTGACCAAAATTTAGGGTCTACGGATCTCCAAGTGAAGCTTGGAAGAATTGTTAAGAATGCATGACTACCTATTATTCACAAAAAAGGCAGTAATTGAGTAGGCAAGCAAAACAGTGCTGAGTATGAATCCCAGTTTCTTCAGCTGATTAACACATATCTGTCCTGTGCCCACTAGATGCTGGTCACTCGCTGTGGTCTGAATGTTGATGTCCCCCAACCCTGCCCTTGCCCCAAACATTCATATGTTGGAACCTAATACCCAATGTGATGGTCTTAAGAGGCAGGGCCTTTGGGAAGTGATTAAGGCATGAGGACTCCACCTTTATGAATGGGATTATAAAGATCCTTATAAAAGAGGCTTTAGCAAGTTCCCTTACCCCCTTCTTCTGCCATGTGAGGACATGGCAACGAGGCATCATCTCTGAAGCAAAAGGTGAGCCCTCACCAGACACTGAATCCACTGGCACATTGATCTTGGACTTCCCAGCCTCCAGAATTGTAAGCAAAAAATTTCTGTTGTTCATGAATTAGCCAGTCTAAGGAATTTTGTTATAGCAGCCTGAAAAGACTAAGACATCACTCATTTAAGCCCTAGAGTGGTGAGCCATTACCAAGGTTATTTATTATCTCTGAGCTTCACTTTGCATATCTGTGAAAGGGGGCTGTTACTAATAGGTACTTCATAGGGTGATAGCTATTGTTAGAAGTTACCCGTTACTTGGAAAATTGGGTAGGAATAGATCTTATATCACTTTAGCTGAATATAGGAGCAAACACACTAACTAGGTTATGGGGGTAGAGGCTATTTTTCATCCTGAGAGTAGGCTTCCATGGACCAACTTATTCTCAGGCTTCAACCTAACCTATCTTATTAGTTAATTACTTGGCATAGTTAGCCTCCTGAACCTGAAAAGCACCAAGGTCTGTCTTGGTGGTCATTATGTCATCTAGATTTCTTTGCTAACTATGACTTTTAAAACTTTTCTGATGCTAGAGAGGTTTTAATTTGCAAATGTCGAAATAACTTGAGGTTCTGTCTTGGGTCCCAGGAAAAAAGACAAGCCAGAACTTTGTCCTCTACTTTCTCTACCTGTTCTTGTTATTTCATGCATCCTTACTATAAATTGTTGGCATTGTTTTCTGTCTCTGTGCCATATTGACAATTTGCTTGCACCTTTTCTAGAACATTCACTCCATCTTGCCATTGATTAGTTACCTGATTATTATATCTGTATATATTTTTTGCCTCACTTGCTATTTATAACATGTGTAAGCATATAAATTCATATTTATTGAGAATTCACTGCATCTGAGACAGTATGCAAAGTGCTTTAGTTCATTATTATCATCCCCATTTTACAGATGAGAAAATGGGGGCTTAGAAATATTAACTATAATAATTTGGCTAAACTCTCAAAATTAGGAGGGAGTGGAGTTAGGAAGAAAGGCAAAACCCATGCTATTAATAACTAAACCCTTCTATATCATGAATCCGGGGTGGGGACTGTTGTGTACCCTTTTGGTGTCCTCCATACCTTTGAGCATAGGGTTTCACACAATCTAGAAATGCAATAAAATCTGCTGAATCAAGTCGATTTCCAGCCTAGGTCCAATTCCAAATTGGGGGCATAGTTCTCTTCTCACATACTTGACTCTGTAATGAGAAATGTGGTTTTGGGGTTGATTCTCTGTAAGATTTTTCATAAGCTTCTAAATATCTTTTCTAGGTGCCAGTCTTGATGTTGTTTTAGATTATTGTATTTTTGCTGTTTCTGGCTAGACCATCTCAGTTACTTGTACTGTAGGCAAGGCCAAATGTTCACAGTTTGAGCTTTATTGGCCAAGAGATCTCAGTTCCAGCTGTTTTAGACTTTGAATGTAAGTGCAATTTTGCAAAAGCTAGTGGTCATGCTTACAGGAATAAGAGACTAAATTTTAAAAAATGAGGACTAATGATATAGAATCAAAATATTAGAAGTGGAAAGAACTATTAAAGTAACTCGGGATCATCTGGATCACCCAATCCCCTTGGTGTTCAGATGTGAAAACCAAGGCCCAGAGAAGAAAGTGGAGTTTTCTGAGGTTTATGGAAGAGCTGTAGCTCATATTAGGTGAGTCTTAATAATCACGATTCCTTCTGATACGCCAGGCTAATGCTTTATGAATTGTGATTGAGAATCATTATTATTCATGTCTCTGATTCATTACAGATTAGGAAAAAGGAAGAAAGAAAGAAAAAAAAAAAAAACAGAGAAAGTACTCCTAGCCTTTCTCTTTTCTGTATACCTTTTATTTTTTGAAATGACAAATTATGTTCATCTCTACTCAAGTGTATGAAAGATTGTGAATCTCATCTATTGAAGCAATGATAACCCACTAAAAGCTTTTATATTTTTATTTTGCAAATGAAGAAAAATTGTTCTTTTGGTTTCATGGATTTGGTGGAAGTTTGTAGGCGGGGCTCTGAATTTAACATCAGGTCTTTTCTTAAAATTTCATTTATGTGTCTTTGAAATTTTGTATATATAACTACTTTTTTTTTTTTTTTGCAAGATTTTAGTATGCTTCTGGATTCCACGTGAAGCCCTCACTTGCTTACATGAGAGTGCTGACCTGGAAGTCAGGAAACCTTTCCCTGCTGCTGTTCAATGGTGTAGTTTTTCTACATCACTTCGTCTTCTGATTGGGGTAGACCAGACTAGGCCCAAGAACTCTTCTAACTCTAAATGTATTAATATTCACTGATACTTCTTGAAGATAATAATAAAAAAACAGAAAGAGGAACTTGATGAATAGGCCCTGAGCTGGGATAATCAGTTGCCAGTTTGGGGGAAATTTCCTAGGCAGTGGGAATATTCCTTGTCTGAGACAGCTCTTCTGCTAGGCAGTAGTACCATCTTATGCAAGGGGGATACATTCCAGGACCCCCAGTGGCTGCCTGAAACCCTGGATAGTACTGAACCGTAGATATACTATGTTTTTCCCTCTACATACGTACCAATGATGAAGTTTAATCTATAAACTGATACAGTAAGAGATTAACAACAGTAACTAATAATAAAATATTAATAGAATAATTATAATAATATACTATAGCAAAAGTTATTTAAACCTTATAAATTGTTTATTCCTGAGATTTCCCGTTTTGTGTTTTTGGACTGCAGTTCCCAGTGAGTAACTGAAACTGTGGAAAGCGAAGCCACGGTTAAGGGAGGACTGCTGTGCTCAGAGATTCTACTCCTGGTCCTTCATTTCTTTGATTTATGTCATATCCCTTTTCTTGTTTCCTCTTTTTTTTTTAGACAAATTTATTAAAGTATAATTTACATTCCATGCCATTACTCCATTTTAAGTGAACAATTGAATGCTTATTAGTAAATTTACCAAGTTGTACAGCTATTAAAGTAAATCAGTTTTAGAAGATGTCCTTCCCCCTATTCAGACCCCTAATTCCCATCCCCAACTACACTTCAAGCATACCCCTCCCCATCACAATGCTCTCCACATCCCTCAGATATGGGTCTAGCTCCCCAGCCCCCGAATCCCTGGTGGACACCACCACCATTTGAGCACCATAGTGTTAATCAGTCAGTACCAATTTGATGGCAAGTACATATGGGGTCCATTCTTCCGGTCTTGTGTCACCTCACTTTGAATAACGGGCTCCAGCTCAATCCAGGATAATGTAAGTGGTGCTAGCTCACTGTCGTTTCATAAAATTGAGTAGTATTCCATTGTGAACATATACCAAATTTTAATAATCCACTCACGAATTGATGGGCACTTGGGTTGTTTCCACGACCTCACAAGAGTGAATTGTGCTGCCATAAACATTCTTGTTTCCTCTTTTAAAACCTGGCTTTTCTTACTAATCAGCCTCGTTCTCCTCAGATGTTCTCTTCTACTTTTCTAGAGTGCCTTTTTGAGGTTTGGGGGCAGCTGGTGGTTGGGGGGCTGGCTGTCAGTCCTGTTTTTCCCCCTCCCCTGTCTCCAGCCTTCCTCTCCTTACCTCCCCTCATCTTCAGCCCTCTCTGAACTCTGGCTGGGCAGCAGCATCCTCCTTTCTGTTCATCGCCCAGCACGTGTCCTCTCTTTTTGTGTTTAAGAAACTTGTCAAATGTTCTTTGATTTTTCTACCTTTTCCCCTCACTCTTGTGGGTTGTGACTTTAACTTTATTACCATTTTAATGATGTCTCTGGATGGGAAAGCTGTAACTACTAATGGATTTGTTAGTACTCAGAAAATGCCTGTGCATAAACAAAAAGATTGACTACCATTTGTATTTGGTGTAAAGCTTGCTTTTTAAATCTTATTAACTTAATACCAAATATTCCTCTAAATACTCCTCTAAATATTTGTACAGTACTTACAGTATTTAAGTATTAATAAATCCATACTCAATTATTTAATAAATTACATTTCCCTAAATATTTAAACATTGGGTGCAGACTTATTTAATTAACTCTTTGAGAGTTTACAAGTTTGCTGTATCAGAATCTTTTAAAGGCTGTAAGAACCTAAGATGTAGAAGATAATATACCCTAAATTTTTTGATGATTACTAAACTTATCATACCGTGATTAAAAATCCAGTCTAAAGTGTGACTATTATAGATTTCTTCTCCTCTTTTAAAAAATTTCTTCCAATGATTGCCTTCTTAAGTTTGCAGTAGTTTTGATATTATTAATATTTTACGTCTTTCTAACATTGTATTCATATTTATCAGACTCAATGAAAAAAAATATCATTTCAGACCAGTAGCAGTTTTAGGATGTTGCTTGGTATTCAATTGGTTAGGATGTGGGCCTTGGTTATAAGGTTCTAGATGATTCGAACCCTAGCCACTCATCATTTGGCCAAATTCCCCCTGGCAATCAAGATTTATTTGTTATGTCGTGATTTTCTGCCTTTCATATAGATTAGTTATTTTTTTAAATCTGGCATCTTTCCAAGAAATGATGTATTCTTTAAGTTTTGCTGGACTGGCATCATCTAGCCCGTTGTCCTGCCATCACTTTATATTGTCTTGGTAGGTTAAAATTGTTGGAAATTTAGGTATGCCTAATCGGGACCTCATTATAATTAATAGGGCCGGTTTGAGGTTTACTCCTCTAGGAGATAAGGAGACAAGTCCACTTTGTTGCCCTTACTCTTTGGAACACAGATAGTTTATCATATTACAGCACCCTGCTGGACCTTTTTAATTAGTTATTGTGTGTGATCATTGGTGCTAATAATCAGCAGGAAGCTCCTGGCACTGGGTTATTGTGAATAAATGTTGGTGCTGATCACCCTTCCTGAAATAGTTTCCATCTCACTGGGGACCATTTTCTTCTCGTGTTTGGAGGGTTCATAGATTTTTAAAAAATACGTATTTATGCATTTACATCAAAATGCACGTAAAATACTCAACTGTGTAATAATACATTACTACTTATTAAAATCAATAAAAATTAAGTATGTTCTATTTATTCCTGTTTTGTGTTATAACTACCTTTTTGTACATTTCATAAAGTCTTTTGTGTGCCATTACGCAGTCATGGCCTTATGGAGTTTTTCAATTAACTGTGAATATTATTCCCTTTTTAGTGCTCAAATTGGGCAGTGGGACTCCCTTTTAAGCTGACCCCTTTGCTTTTTGCCATGTCTGCTTTCTAGCAATGACATGGTAATCCAAACCAATTCTAATGTTTTTTCCTACTCCCAGGGGTAAGAAACTGGCCTTTAAGGGGGAGTGCTAGGAGACCTGGCTTTTCTAAATGAGTAATAGCATTGGAGATCTGGGCTTTGTGCGTTCTCATGAGTAATGGTTATAAGCAAAAACACTACACCAGCTTTTGGCCATGTTGGTGACAGAGCTTGAAAAGATTATTTCACTTGATCTTAGCCCAAAGGCCAAGAAACCACTGGCTTGAAAAGATTATTTGCTTGTAAGCTTCTAAGTTCACATTGAATTTTTCCAATTTAACGTACATTGCTCTACTTTATTTTTTATAATCTGAGATTTCAAAGACATCAAGAATTTCTCTTATGGTGAAAATAATGTTGCATATTAGTTTGACATTGTGATCCAGAAAACCCTCTGTGTGTGGTTTTAAATTTGCACTGTTGTGATTGTTCTAAACAGAAAATTTTGTATTTTTTAATGCTACTGAAACTTATAAGATTTTTTGATTTTTGTTACAAATCCTCATAATTGTAATGGTTATATAACATTTCATTGTTTAGATGTACCTCAGGCATTTCCTTTCATTGAACATTTAGCTATGATTTATTCATTTATTTATGTTTTGCTATGATAAATATCACGTTGATGAACTTTTCTGTGGGTAAAGGGCTATTGCATTAAGTATCGTTTCCTAGAGGGAATTCTTAGAATTTGAATTACTAGATCAAGGGATATGAACATTTTAGAAACTCTTCATGAGAAAACATGGATGGTAATAATAGTACCTCATTTCTAGGGTGGTTGTAAGGATGAAATGAGTCAATGTGTAAAGCACTCATGACAGTGTCTGGCAAAGAGTGAGTTTTCAGTCACTGTTGGCTGTGGCATTTTGGAATACTGAGCTACTTCCACGATGGCTCCACCTGTTTACACTACTGTAAGCAGCGTTGGAGGGAGCCAGGCAGGCAGCTTCTGAGCACAGCAGCTTTCCAGGAAGTCCGGGGTTTTACTGCGAACAAATATGTCCTCATCTGGCCAGTAAAGGTGGCTGCTACCGTGTTGGCTGCTCACCAAGAGGGGCTGAGATTTCCCGTTTGACACTGCTGGAGTCTGACTCACTCTCTGCTACTGCAGTGGTGGGTGAGGCTAGAAGTCAGCCCTGGTGGCCATAGCTATGCCTTGGTGCAGCAGATAGAGGCACTGAGTTTCCTGAATTTCTATGAGGCAGCTAAAATAATTAGAGGCTGTGCTCCTGTGGGAGGATCTTCACATCCATCTCTAAGATGATGCCCAAATAGCCTGAAAGCAGGAGGGACAGTGGATCTCAGCTCTCCAGGCCCTGTGGTAAGGGATGTGGGAAGTTAGAAAAAGAATCAAGACCAGTGCCTGCTCCCAAGGACCTTATGATCCTACAGATTATAGAGTAGCTGTGTGTGTTGTGGCTCATCACTCATGTCGTTCCCCCTCCTCCTACTTCCTCCCAGGAGTAGCCAATGACGGACTGATGTGGCCTCAAGGTGTCATGGATGCTTCAGAGCACTGCGCGCCACCCAAACCTAAGGCCAGACTTGGCTGGATACCACATTCCTGCTTAGCAACTTCCAGGCTCTGTCCTACTTCCCTCTTTCACACTCACCCCACCCTGCCCCAAGCGTGCCCTGGATAAATCAGGTGCGCTGAAAGCTCTCTGTTTTTAGGGAACCTGCCCTAAGACTAGGAGATAGTCAACAAAGACTGTTCTTTGATAGAGGTAAGCTGTATCTTGTATGGATACAGCTTATATCTGTATCAAAGATCTAATTGTGTCTAAGAGATGGAGGAAGAAGTTACTTTCTGGAGGTGATAACTTTTGAGCTGGGTGTGTATGTATAAATATATAATTATACATATGTAACAAAAATAACTGTATATTTAAAAATAAATAAGATAATTTCATATAATGATAAGGGTTATGAAAAAAACTATAATGTGAGGTTTTAGGGGGATGTGATGTGATGTAATAACATAGGATAATTATTTTAACATTTTGGTTCTGCTCAGCATGGTCTACCCAGCTTTCAGCATTGCCTCTATAACCAAAGGTCAGTGCTCTGGTACTCTTGCTGGTATCTTGGTGCCCTGATTCTACAACTGAAGCTGGCATCATTTAACATGTAATTCTTGAGCATGGGTAAAGTGAAGGTAGTAAAATCCAGCTGTCTTAGAAGTGTCTGAATTATCCCTCCCTCCCTCATAGCTTCTTCAGTTCTTGGTTCACAAAGAGGAAACTTATTTAATGGCTTTGTTTATTTGCTCTCGCATTACTAGGGAGGAGAAAAGGCTCTAGTGTGAGGATTTCTGTAAAGGCTTAACAATTTTATTAGGACATAAAAGAGTTATCATGTTTCATCAAAATCATCCTGCCTGTTACCTACATATTAGAACAGGGAATTGAAAACTGCAGAACTTTATGCTGTTTTCCCTTCCAGGACTGGAAAGCCCACAGAAAAACTATGAGAAATATTTCAAAACAAGTTGCACAGTGTTTGATAGATAAGAAGCCTGGAGCCCTGAGATATATAGACTATACAGCTCAATAAAATTTGGTTTTTTCAAAAGCAGCTGCAAGAAAAACAAAACAAAACAAAAAACACATCAGACAACAGTAGTCTCACCCAGCTCAAAATCCATCCCAAGTGGTAGAAAAAGAGATCAATAAACACTTCGTGAGAATTAAAATTCTACCCTCCCAGAGGACAGAAAAGGATAGTTGTTGTGAGCTCAAAATGGCAGTTAAAAATGTATTTGCTCTAAAATTAATTTTAAGAGAAGTCAAACCGTATGTATTTGATATGTTAAAATGGGTGGGAATCACAGAGCACAATCAAAAAACTTTATTCTGTCCAATCTCTCCCACCCCCCCCCCTTTGCTCAAGTGTGCACAAGTACACGTGTGTATTCATGCACATACGTGCACACACACACTCTCTCTTTCTCTCTCAGTGCCAATAATTCTTCCCAGGCCCCTGGGTGTAATCAGGCAGGTCCTATAGCTTATCTTTTTGCTCTTAGGTTATAAAAAGTCCACTAGACTTTCTGGTTTCCTAAGAAGTCTCAGCTCAGCAATTAATATGTTTTATTCCATGTTAATAAGAAGGGCTTGAAACCTCAGTTGACCTTTCTCTTCTCCCTAGCTCTGGCCTGGGCTGCCTTCTCTATTTTTCTACCTTTTTACTTATCTTCCTACTCCCTGCTTTATCCCTAGCTGTTGACAGCTAGTCTGGGAGAGATGGAGTAGGGGGCAGGCAGGCATAGAGCAGATCAGAATATGCCACCCCAAAATATGCCACTTTGGCATAAGGATTATTTTGAGCTGGAGGCAATTGAGAATCAACAGATACAGGAAGAGTTTGCTACCTTCCTCTTACCTTTCTAAAAGCAGGGAATAAATTTCCCCTCTTGAGAAAGTTACTCCCATTGTACCAGAATGAAAAGAGAGGCTCTTATCATTGAAGACAGAAAGTCAGCACCAAGGTGGGTGTCCATAAACAGACCCTACCAGAATAGCTCTTATCTTCCATTAGTGTCCCCTCATATTTCCTAGTCTCTTTCCCACCATGTGTGGTTCCTTAAAGCCCAAACCCCGCTCCTTTGTTAAAAGGGTATATAAGCCTCCGGGTCTAAGTGCTTATTTTTCACATTTTTCCTGTGAACTCCTGTGCACATAAATATTGATAAAAATTGTTTGCTTTTTCTCACGTTAATCTGTCTTTTTGTTAGTTGAATTCATAGGCCCCCAGGTTCTGAACATAACAGGGTAGAAGAAAAGGTTTGTTTTCCCTAAAGTAGAAAAGGTCAAGAAAGGATTTAGGAGACTGGCATTGGTTTCTTTTTTTCATCTGCCCTTGACAAGCGTTTAAAGCTGACTTTCACTTGGGCTGACTCCTTTTCTTGGGGATCCAGTGGTGGGTTCTTAAGAGAGGCCCCATAGTATAAGATAATGTGTCTGCACTTCTTGCAAAGCAGGTGATGCTTTTTCATCTACTGGTCTTTAGTTTCTCCTCTATAATTCCCAGGGAATACCTACTTCGTCCTGACTCCTGATATCTTCTTACCCCTCCAGACAGTGCTCTAAGCCAGGCTTAAAAGAAAAGCTGAAAGTTGTTTCTCTCTCTCTTCCCTGTAGCCCATGTCTAGCACACAAGAGAACTTTGTGGATAGATGGCTAGATCCCAATACAGATGGGTCTCTCTCTGCCCCACTGCCTCAGGTTCATAGCCAAAGCCTCTAGCCTTTAGGTTCCTTAGCTATTAATCAGATATTGGTCCATGATTTTTCCAGCTTTCTGGGAGACTCCTATCAATCTCTCTTGCTATACCTAGGTGATGAGGGGGAATAGAATTAAAAAACCCATGGAATTTTCCCAACTTTTTCATAAAAATACTTTCTCTAGTCTCCCACCTTTCCAGCTGAATTTTTAGCCACAGCATAAGTAGCTTAGGGTTAAAGAGATAGGTGAAGCTGGCTGTCCTCAAAAGCCAGGTCTGATGGTCAGAACTGCTATTGCAGAACCCATCTCATTGATAGCAACAGGAATGAGAGGGCCCAGACACAAGAGCAGCCAGGTGGATGCAATTATCATAATGAGGGGCAGGGTCAGAATGAGAGCAGAGAGGGCCTGACCCACAGAGTTGTGATGTGCTTAATCAAACACAGAGACCCTGGGGGTAGAGTAGGTTGGCTGCTAGCAAATGTACTACTTGGTCAATAAGGGTGTCATGCAAAGAAACTTCAGGAGGTTGAGGACAGTTGCTCCAATAAAAAGACTTGGTCATTTGATCAGTTTTCACAACTAATTCAGTCTTCTAATTCAGAACCAATTGATTGAAGAGGGGGCTGGGTCACCAGGAGGAAGGACCCTGCAACCCTGTGGCAAGTAGGCACAGTAATGATTTTCCCAGTGCTTTCCCAGTGAGACACATGGCCATTTACTCTGGTAATTATGTCCTGGGGAAAGGGAAAGACCAAACTTCTGAAGACTGTTGGATACAGGGTTCAACTTGACATTGATGTCTGGAGACCTGGTACTTTGATACCTGGAGATTTAGAATGGAACAATATGAGATCCAGTCATTAATAATAAATAGAGTCCTGGCCAAGGTCCAGTTCACAGTGGGTCTAGTTGGTCTAACAGACCCACCTGATGGTCATTGCCCTCTCCCTGAGTGTAAAATTGGGATTATCATACTTAGTAGCTGCCGCAAGCCCTACATGGGTTTCTTAGCCCATGGGGTGAGGGTTGTCATACTGTGGAAGGCTAAGTGAAAGCTCTGAAACTGGAACCCCACTCACATCCCTGGGCAAAAATAGAACAAATAAAAAGCAATATTGCATTTCAGGACAGTTGGGGGAGGGATGGCTAAAATTATTGCCACTTCAGGACAGTTGGGGGAGGGATGGCTAAATGATACCGTGGCAGTCCTCATATCTTCAATTAATTTACCAGTCTGACCCCTAGAGAAACCTGACGTACCCTGGAGGATGAACAAAGAACTTCAGAAAACCAACCATGTAGAAACCCTAATTGTGGCTGTAGTTCCAGATGTCATATCTTTGCTAGATTAACAGGACCTCAGGAACGTGGCATGTGACCACCGATTTGGCAAACATTCTTCTCTATTCCAATCAGAAAAGAGAATCAGAAACAGTTTACACTCACATGCAGTGGTTAGTAATATACATTTACAGTTTAGCCTGAGAGATTTGTTAACTGTCTTATCCTCTGAAGAGATCTGGACCATCTTGTTATTAGGCAGAACATCACATTGATCTACTGCATGGATTTCATTATGCTAATTGGGCTCAATGAACAAGAAGGGGCTAGCCTGCTAGAGACTTTGGTAAGACACATGCTTTCCGGTGAATGGGCAAGAAATTCTACAAAGATTCAGGGACATGCATATCAGTAAAATATTTAGGAGTCCAGTGATAAGGGTAGCCAAGTCACACTCACCAAAGTAAAAGAGAAATTATGTATCTTGTCCTTCCTACCAGTAAAGGAAACACAATGTCTTGTACACCTTTTTGTGTTCTGAAAGCAACCTACCCCCGCACCTGAGAATATTGCTCCCGTCCATATATAAAATCATGCAAAGGGCTGCAAGGTCTTACTGGGGCCCAAAGCAGGAAAGGGCTCTGTACCAGGTCTATGCTGTGGTGAAAGCAACGTGCTATTTATGCTCTACAACCTTGAAGATCCCATGGTGTTAGAGGTATGGTGATAGCAAAAGATGCCATGTGGAGCTTATGTCAAATCTTAGGAGAGAAACACAACACAGGCTCCTTGTGGTTCTAGATCAAGAATGAGATGCTCTTATACAGCTCTTGAAAATCAACTCCTGCCCTGTTGTTGGACCCTGGCGGAGATGAAGCACCATGGTTACCAGGATACCATGTATCCAGAATTGACCGTCATTAGCTATCATACTCATGAAGTAATAATGTAGGTGAGCCCAGAAAGACATCATAAGGAGGAATTGGGATAGCTGGGGTTGGGCACAGTAGGAGTAGAGGGTACAAGCAAGGTGCATAGTGGGCAGTCCAGAAATCTATGTCATCCACTATCGTTGCACAAGGGCCCCTCCCTTAGCATAGACCTCTGGCTATATGAGCTGTCTTTTATGACCAGCTGCAAGAAGAGGAAGCAAGCCAAACTTGGTGTATGAATGGGTTGACATGGGAGGTGGGGGCAAGCTGAAAATGACGACAGCTGCATTACAATCTCGAGATTGGCCTGGAAAGGTGGTGACAAGGAATAATCCTGTCAATGGGCAGAGCTCTGGGCCGCTCACCTGATTGGCCATTTTGTGTGTAAGGAGAAGTGGCCAGAGGTTAAAATATGTATGGACTTATGGGCGGTAATAAATGGCCTGACCCTCAGGGGTGGGGGCCACATATCTTTCTTGCTATCTGTTTTCATCTCTCCCTTATTTCTTTCTTGCTCTTTTTCTTTTTACTAGTAGAGCATTTGGAACATATAAGCACTGATTATTTACCCAAACATTTGTTCATGCCTGTTCCTTGCCAGGCATTGTTCTAGGTGCTGAGAAGAACACTCAAATGAATCAGAAATTATTGTCATTTTTTAAAAATCCTTTTCCTCCCTTGTATTTACCAGGTGCTTCCTACATACCTGGCACTGCACTAAGTGCTTTAGAGATGCATGATCTCTTTTAATTTTCAGAAAGACCCCATAAAAGAGATTGGCGGTGCTATGAGATGAACTTTCACAGATGCTTAAATAACATGTCTAAATATTACCGTCAATAAGTGGCTTGCTGGTATTTGAACCCAGGCAGACACTTTGTTCTGACAAAAGATTCAATGCCAAGACATCCTGAGGTTTAACACATGAAATGAGGTCAGTCATTAACACCATTAACATAAATACATTCTATTTTCTTACTTGTATTCTTTTCATTTATTTTAATGTTGATGTAAGTTGCCTTACATTGCCTTTGAATCTCCTTTGTGTGGAGGGGGTGTGACCCCAAAGTATCCTTTGCTGGCCATTCTTTACATCACCTTGTGAGATAGATCCTCTTTGCGCACTGCAACCTGACACTTTCTAGTTCTTTATGAGAAAGTCTTTATTTGTTTTCTTAAAGAAGCCTTCTTGCAACAAGTTCCTGGGAATGTAGCAGTCACACAGCTGTGTCACTGACACATGGAAGGGTCAAGTTGCTTGCCCGAGGTCATTCTGCCGGCTGCTGGTGATGCCAGCACACGATCTGTAAATCCGGCTCTGTACCCTTGCTCTAATCACTGGATCAGAGTCCCCTTAAAATCAGGGGACACCTGTAAGCAGCTTCCATATGGCAAGTGCCTCGTGTACTGTTGGTATTTAAGCCACAAATCATTAGGTCTGCAAATTTGCTGTTCTCAGTGACCTTGGTAATTGCCTGTTTGTGGTGGTAACTTGGCATTTTTGCTTAGTTTTATTTTCTTACTTTGTATTTTTTAAAGTTCATTGTATTGTTGATGTCATCATTGGTAATAATATAATAGCGGGCAACTTCAAAAGAATAGCATTGGTAGTAGTATGTGAACAGAACTCCTGTTTTACTTAATGAATATGCCTTCAATCAACCCTGTGATGTCTTCTTTGTGACCCAGATTGCAGGATGGATGTTGACTAAGCTGCCAGCAGTTAGGAGACTTAAAACTAAGTGATTTTGCATAATTAGTTGAGGGCCACAAAAATTATCTTATAAATTGGTACATTTTTTTAGAGATGACCTTATAAGATAGGAAATATATGTGGCCTCAGCAATTAGATAAGGAATTAACAAATCCATGCTTTGTAGTATGAAATCTCCTCCCATTCAGGAATAGGCCAAGAATGATAGAATCATAAAAGTTCTCTGCAGATGTATGTCATACAGGATTGGTCATGCGCTTTCTTCCTCATTTAAATTTGCAGTTACTTACAGAGCAAGGACAAGGGTGAGGTAGGTGAGGTGTTTGCCTCAGGAACAAAATATAAGGGGGTACCAAAAAAACCCAAGAATCAAGATGAAAAATATTTTAATGCAATATTTAACAAGAATAAAAATGAAGACTAAAAATCCTTGATGAACCAAAATATCACCATTTAAAATAAAGTCAGGATTGGACGCTGACTTGTCTGACTCAGTCACTCTCTTACTGGTCCTGTCGACTTGCCCGAATTCTTCCTGTGTTCTCCCTACGCTGTAAGGCTGCAGGAGGAAGAAACCATCTCTACCCTTTCACCATGGTATCCGCAGGGCCTGGCACACTGCACATGCTCAGTACATCTTTTTTTTTTTTTTCCATGAATGAATGAAAATTTATTTTTTCAGTGGAAGAAGGACTGGACTGAGAATCTAGAGAGAGGCTATGCCAACTACTCACTGCGTGGCCTTAATTTAGTCAATTCTCTGCCAGCCTCATCTTGAAAAGAGGGCATTGAACACCATGAGTCTCACGGTTCTTCCAAGCCTTTACATTTTAAGATTTGTAACTGTTATTAGCACAGGCTATTATCACGGGGATTCATCCATCCACTCATGCAGTAGAATTTATCACATACCAGCCTAGTACAATGGACTAAATGCTAGAGAAAGGATGAGCAGAATATAGGGTCCCTGCCCTCCGTGGAGCTCAGAGTCCGGCAGGAGGGCAAACACGTGGGCATGCCTGGGCGAGCATAATTAGAATTGCTTAATAGATTCCAGAAGAAATATTAGAGAGAAATCCCTGAGTCTTTCAGGGGCATTCCACGTTTTCCCAGAGGATTTGAGTGGAGAGAGAAGGATGAGGGGGAGTTTGTCAGCTGGAGGAGGAAGGGTGGGGGCTTCCCAGCTTAGGGCAGAGCATGTGTGTGACTACATGTGTTTTTCTTCCCCTTTCCCAGAGACTAGCATATGGAAGGCAATGGATGCTAAGAATAGAAAGGGGCCTTTTAAAATTAAACTCAAGGGTAAAGGAGGAGAGAGTGATTTTTTTTAGTATAGTAAGTAGAGGAGTTACAGTACCAGGTGCTGGGCTAATCATATAAATGCCTAGGTTAGAAAGAGAAGAGTAATAAACATATTCCTTTATATTGGAGAAGTTCCCTTGGTGATGGTTAAATTTTATGATAGATAAGTCATTTTATTGACTGCCTTAATGCTATATATCAGCAGACAACCCTTGTAGCACCAACCAGGGATGAGATGCCAAAAGCAGAAAAATAAATGAGGCAGAGGAGTACTCAAATGCTGTCAGATGGGTTGTTAACAATTGTGATACAGGTTGACCCCTTATATAGATGTTGATTAGCTTACAAGTCAGCTTTCTGGTCAGGAAAACTGAGTCCCAGAACAAAAAGTAAGTGCCTTCCAGGGCTCCTGGATTGAAACCTCTGTTTCGGATGCCCCTCTGGGGAGCTCCTCTCCAGGGAGAGCTGATGCTGAAGTGAAAAATAATGTCTCAATGCATTTAGAGTCTCCACTGTCTGGCAGTCATTTGGAAACTTCTTTCCTTTTTCCGAGAGCATTTGAGGTTCACAGGCTGAAAGGGAAGACAACAGAAGCTGATGTTCACTCCTTGTCTCCCTCCTGTTGGTTTCTCAAAGAAAGTAACCTTTGCTAAAGGTCAGGTGACGTTTGGCGATCCCCCTCTGATTGCATTCTTCTTCCCACTGGAATCCCATTCTCTAGCTGGGTAACTCAGGTACCACTGTTTAGATTATCTTCTGGATTTCAGGTATTGTCTCTTTCCTTTTGTCCTGCCCAGAGAGAGAACTTTCTGACAATGATAATGAGGCTGGCTCTGTGCCGGGTAAAGAAATCCTGACAAAAAATAGCATGTGTACCCAGCTGCAAATTTATTGGCTTAAATACAAAGAAACATTCAATATTATATACTTCTTCCTCTTGTCATGACCTGAAAGTTATAATCTAAATCTGTGGTCCCCAACCCCTGGGCCACGGACGAACTGGTACTGGTCTGTGGCCTGTTAGGAACTGGGTCGCACAGCAGGAGGTGAGTGGCAGATGAGTGAGCAGAGCTTCATCTGTATTTACAGCTGCTCCCTGTCGCTCACTTCCCCCCATCTTCACCCCTGATCTGTGGAAAAATTGTCTTCCCTGAAACCATTCCCTGGTGCCAAAAAGGTTGGGGATCGCTGAGAAGGATAGGAGGCTCTGTCGATGGGCCAACTGTAGTCAACTGCTGCTTGGAGTGCTGTGTTGAGAAGGGTTCTGGGTTGCTTTCCAGCTCAGTGAGAAGAAATTCAGTGATCAATTAGGCATTTCTGATGAGTGCGGAAAAGGGACATACAGGCACATGTGCTAGGAATTTGCATCACCTTGATCTTACTTTCTAAACTATCTCCCTTTTGTAGTCATGGGAGCTCTTTTTCATCCTTTAAACCTAGCCTCTCAAGTTTCATGTGTTGCTATCCTCTGCAATTCAGTATTCTCTTGAGTCACAGAGAATATCTTTCTCTGCTGGGAATTCTATAATCTATACCCCTCATTAATGTTTTTTATGCTGAGTCCTTATGATAGCAATTGAAGGATTATTAATCTTAAAGCAGAGTACAATTCTTACTTATTAATTTGGAAAACATTGTGAAAATTTATTAGCTAGAGTAAGAGATGACATAGTATAAAATGGGCACTCTGATACACTACTAGTGGACATGCAGTATAGCTGCTTCCTTTTATTGATCTTCTATATGGTGGAGCTACTTTACATATTTTATATTATTAATTTTCTATGTCAGATGACGAAATTGAGGCTGAGAAAAGCAGAAGGATTTCTAATCCTAGTGATAAATGTGGATTAGTTAATCTGAAAATGTCCTACTATGAAACACCTAAAACTGCTGGAGAAAATATAATAATACTTAAACAATACATTTAAATGCCTTGCTGCCCTGTCAAGAATGTAAGGGAAATGCTTAGGAGCCAGTAGTGGAGAGGATATTGCAACAGAGAATGTTGAATGTTAAGCAGAAGCATTGGCTGCCCTGAGGTAGAGCTGGAGGTGAGAATTTCTTGTCTCTGTAACCGTGGGGCTTAGATTTTAATATCTATGTGAAGAAGAAGACAAAGTAGACTCTAGGCAAGTCATAGGATCTCACACTCTAAATAAAGTTGGATTTCAGTGAATAAGTGAACTAGGAAAAATATCCCACATTGTCAAAGTGAGTCAACAAGGTAGTTTTTCCTACTTTAAGCATTGGCTGAAAAACAAAATTAAGTAAAAATTTCCTAATGAGGTGTCATAATCCCTGTTGTCTCCATTTTGAGTGGGGGATTTCCAAATGATCCAGGAATTCATAAGCTGTAAAGTCATCCTGAGCTGGTAATACTTCGGGGGTATCCAACAGAAGCAATTGCAAAACTTCTTTGAAGGGACACATTCAAAATCTAGGCTACACAATATTCCCGGTGACAAACCCCAAAATATAAAGTATTATGTAAAATTATATATATTTAAATTTACCACAAGCTACAAAATAGATGAAGAGAAAGAAAATCCAACATGAGAAAGAAAGAACAAAAACACAAATGGGAGAATCCAGATCTTAAAGTACTTTAAACAATCTGATTATCAAATGAAGACTATAAAATAAACATGTTATAAGGAAGAAAATCATAGTAATCTTACTAAATGCAGAAAAAGCGTTAGAAAAATTTCAATATCTATTCATGAGCAAATCTGAGCAAAATAGGGATGGATTAAAGGAATATCCTCAATTGATAAAGGGAATACAATAAACATCATATTTTATAGTAAAATGTTGAACCCTATCCTTCTGAGACTGAGAATAAGACAGGGATTTCCTTTATCTCTGGTTCTATTAAAAAATGTATTGAAGAAACTAGGCAGTGAATATCAGATGAAAAATAACAAAAGTGTAAATATTAGATATTATTATTTCTAGGGGATATAATTGTGTATGTGGAAAATACAAAAGAATCTATAGGTGATTTATTAGATATATTAAATAAGTTAGCAAGATAATTGGATACAAGGTTAACAGCTAAAAATCAATTGTATTGATATAAATAAGCAACAATTAGGAAGTGAAACAAATACAACATTTAAAATTGCATAAAAAGTCATATACCTAGACTTAAATCTAACTGAAGTCCTATGTCCAGAAAGATGTAAAATGTTGTTGAGAGAACACCTAAATAAACAGAGAAATATACCATGTTCATAGATTGGAAGACTCAATATTGCAAAGATGTCAATACTTTTCAAATTGATATGTCAAAACTAAGCATTCTTAATAAAAATATTAACAGGCTTAATATCTATAGGTGTGTATATAATTTGAAATAATCAGAAAATTACAGAAAAATTGCAAATATATCAAAAGAAACTTTCTTAATATTTGAGAGTTAGTTGCTGACCTAATGCCTTATCACTACCAAATACTTTAGTGTACGTTTACTACAGAGACATTCTCCTTCATAACCACAATGCTACCACTGAAAGAGGAAACTCATCGATGTGTAAATATCATATAATCCTCAGACCCCATTCAAGTTTCACCAGCTGTCTAATGTCTTTTATAGAAAATGATCACTCTAGAACCAAATTTTATTATTAGTTGTTATTTATCTTTAGTCTCGTTTGGTATGGAGCATTTCCTAGTTTCCCTGACTTTCATGACCTTGACACTTTTGAGGATTACAGGTCAATTATTTTGTAGAATTTCTCTCAAATTGGATTTGTCTGATGTTTCCTCATGACTAGATTCAGACTGTACGTCTTTGGAGGAATATGACGGAAGTGTTGCTGGATTCTCACTGACCTCTATCAGATGGTGTGCAATTTCAGTTTGTCCCATTATCAATGATGATCTCTTTGATCACTTGATTAAGGTAAATATCCAGTAGTGGGATTGCTGGATCAAATGGTAATTCTACTTTTAGTTCTTTGAGGACTCTCCATACTATTTTCCACAGAGGTTGCGCTAGTTTGGAGTCCCACCAACAGTGTGTAAGTGTTCTTTTCTCTACACATCCATTCCAGCATCTATTGTTGTGGGACTTTTTGATAAAAGCCATTCTCACTGGAGTTAGGTGTTATCGCATTGTGGTTTTGATTTGCATTTCCCTGATGCTTAGAGATGTTGAGCATTTTTTCATATGTTTATTGGCCATTAGTCTATCTTCCTTTGAAAAGCTTCTGTTCATGCCTTTTGCCCACTTTTTAATGGGGTTGTTTCATTTTTTCTTGCTGATTTGCTTGAGTTCTTTGTAGATTCTGATTATTAGCCTTTTATTGGATGTATAGCATGCAAATATTTTCTCCCATGCCATAGGTAGCCTATTCACTCTATTGATTGTTTCCTTGGCTATACAGAAGCTTTTTAATTTGATCAGTTACCATTTATTTATTTTTGCTGTTGCTATAATTGCCTTTGGGATCGTCTTAATGAATTCTTTGCCTAGGCTGATTTCTTGATGTTATGAGATAATTTTTGCAGTATAGGTACCAATTGTTCTTTTGTAGCTCTGATAAAATTTGGCTGAGAAACCATCTGGTCGAGGAATTTTTTGTTAGAAGATTTTTATTGCTGGCTTCAATTGCATTACTTTTATATTAGTCTGTTCTGGAATTCTAGTTCTTCCTGATTGAGCCTAGGGAGGCTCACTGTGTATTTGTGTATTTCTAAGAATTTGTCCATTTCCTCAACATTTTTAAGTTTATGTGCATAGAGATTTTATAGTATTTAGATGATACTTTGTATTTCTGTGATATCAGTTGTAATATCTCTTTTTTCATTTATGATTGAGTTTATTAGGGTCCTTTTCTGTTTCTGGTTAATCTAGCTAGAGTTCTATCAATTTTATTTATCTTTTCAAAGAAGGAACTTTTTGTTTCATTAATCTTCTGTATAATTCTTGATTTCATTTAGTTCCATTCTGACCTTAGGTATTTCTTTTCTTCTGCTGGGTTTGGGACTGGTTTGCTTTTCATTTTCTAATTCCTTGGGATGATTCAGTAGATTGTGGATTTGTGATCTTTCTGTCTTTTTGACATCATCATTTAAGGATAGTTTTCCTCTTAGGACTGGTTTTGCTGAATCCCACAAATTCTGATAACTTGAGTCCCCTTGGTCATTTAGTTCAAAGAATCTTTTGATTTCCATCTTAATTTCCTCCTTGACTCAGTAATCATTCAGCAGTAGGTTGTTTAATTTCCATGAGTTTGTGTAGAGTTGAGTGTTTCTATTGGAATTGATTTCTAATTTTACCCACTGTGATCTCAGAAGATACATGGCATAATTTCTATTTTTTAAAACTTTGTTGAGACATGTTTTGTGGCCTAGGATATGATCAATCTTAAAGAATGATCCATGTGCTGATGAGGAGAAAATATATTCAGTGGTTTTGGGGTAGAATGTATTGTAAATGTTTGTTAGGTCCATTTGTTCTAGAGTCCCATTTAAGTCCATTGTTTCTTTGTTTATTTTCTGCTTGGAGGATCTGTCATATTCTATCAGTAGCATGTTGAAGTCCTGGCTGTTACAATCCTGCTCTTTATCGTTTTGTTTAGATTCACTAGGGTTTGCTTTATGAATCTGGGTGCACCTGTGTTGGGTGCATAAATATTTGTGATTATTATATCTTCTTGTTGAATTGTTCCTTTCACCATTATATCATGTCCATCTTTGTCTTTCTTTACTTTCATTGAAATCTGTTATTGCATATGAGAATGGCTATACCACTATTTTTTGGTTTCCATTTGCATGGAATATTGTTTTCCCTCCCTTCACCTTGAGTCTTAATGTGTTCTTGTGGGTTACATGTGTTTCCTGGAGTCAGCAGATACTTGGCTTGTATTTTTTCATTGTTTCAACCAGCCTAATCTCTTGAGTGGGGAGTTCAAGATGTTCACATTTATTGAAATAATTGGTAAGTGGGTTAGATTTCTGTTCTTTCTGCAAGTAGAATTTTATTGCTTTGTTTTACCTTTTGAGCCAGTGTGATATCTGGGTTCTGAACTTTAGTTTTTGGGTGATATTACACTGGTGGGTGTCTATTGTGCTAATCCCTGTAAAATGCAGTTCTGCGTACTTCCTGCAGGGCAGGTCTGGTCTTGAATTTCCTCAGTGCTTGCTTGTCTGAGAAAGTCTTTATTTCTCCCTCATACAAGAAACCTAGTTTTGAAGGATACAAGATTCTGGATTGGCCATTACTGTATTTGAGAAGGCTGAGAATGGGGCCCCAAGCTCTTCTGGCCTGTAAAATCTCAGTTGAGAAGTCTTCTGCTAGTCTGATGGGTTTTCCTTTGTAAGTTACCTTCTGCTTTCACCTTACAGCTTGCCTCTTTCATGTTTACTTTGGCCAGTCTGATGACTATGTATCATGGTGATTGCCTCTTTATGATGAATCTTCCAGGAGTCCTTTGAGCTTCTTATATTTGTGTATCTAGATTCTTAGAAAGGCCAGGGACATTTTCTTCAATTATTCCCTCAAATATGTTTTCCAACCCTTGTGTATTTTCTTCTTTGCTCTCAGGTTTGCCTAAGAATCTTATGTTAGGCCTCTGTACATAATCTCATATTTCTTGTAATCTTTGTTCATACCTCTTATTTCTCTGTTCTTTATCAAAGACTGACTTAACTCAAAGATGTTGTCTTCACACTCTGAGATTCTATCTTCTACCTGATCTAGCCTATTCTTAAGTCTGTACACTGTTTTGTAATTCCTTGAATGAATTTTTCATTTCTAGAAGTTCTGTTTGATTTTTCTTTAATAATTCAACTTCTTTAGTGAATTTTTCATTCATTTCCTGCATTGTTTTTGTGGTTTCTCTGTGTTGGGTTTCTATTTTCTCTTGTATTTCATTGAGCTTCCATACCATATTCAAAATTCTTCACCTGTTATTTCAATCTTTTCGTTTTGGTTGGTATCCATTGGTAAGGAGTTATTATTTTCTTTTGAGGGTGTCCCTTCACTCTTACTTTTCATGTTTCCAGAATTCTGTCACTGATTCCTTCTCATCTGGCCTCTTGATCAAGAGCTGGAGGTGCTAGACCTGGCCTATGGGCCTGTCTCTGGTTCCCTGAAGATCAATCCCTGACCATCCCAGGGAGATGAATGCTGGTCTCGAGTTGCCTATGGGGTATTCTACCAGGTTTGATGAACCTCTCAGGTCACCTCTGACCTGCTGTTTTCTCCTCTTTCCAACAGTATGTTGTGAGTTAGGTCCCCCAGCTTAATCTCCAAGATGGTGAGTGGTACTTTTGTGTATGAATAAGCCGCTTCCCATTTGCTTGAGTTGGAAGGTGCTATGCTTAGCTATGGGGTTGTTCCTCCATTATTGATTAAAGTTTGCATGGAAGAGCCAGCTGCCAAGATGTTCTTTTGTGCTTGTGGTAAGCTCTGGTCCCCAAGGTGGGGACATGAATGCCCCAGGCTTTAGGAGGGACCCTGTGGCTTCCAGGAGGTTGCTTGTACTCTACTCCCCCTAAGGTGAGGGGAGAAGCAAGACAGATTGCAGCTGTATTAGCAGAACCTGACAGGCTTTCCAAGGCCATGGCAGGGCTCAGAGGTTGCTTATCTTGCCACTAGGGGGAGCCACCGGTTTGAAGGTCAGGGCAATCTCTCCAAGCCAGGGATGCTGTTCCTGAGGGAGGGGCCCAGTCCCTTGAGTGCTAAGGCTGGTCCAGGCTCTTTCTGCCCTTACTTGCTAGTACATTTTCTCTGTGGGGTGTCTAGGTATAAGAAAGCCAGCACTCTGGTCTCTCAAGGCACTCTCTCTCCCATGGGGTGTTCCTTTTGAATACTTGAACTCCTTGGGTACACTGGTTCACCCTGATATTCCTATTTAGCCAGTATGCCTGGGCTCCTGGAGGGTGGAAGCACCTCCAATGTGTTTTGTATCCAGCTGTTCAATGAAGATTCCTAGGTGGGGGAGGGCAACCCCCCCCCCCTTTACCCTTTCACTGGGCTCTGAGTCTCTCTGGGTTTGGTCTGTGCTGCTACCTTCTCCTCTCTACTTCCTTTCTCAGCTTTGCAGTTTTTCTTGGTGGGGTCCCCTGACGTTTCTGTTGTCTGTTGACCACTGAAACTTCCTCTACACTAGCAGTATGGCTGTTTCATTTTCTTATCCTTCACGTGTTCATTGGAGGAGCACTTTTAATTTCCTTCGTGAATTTTTCCTTTTCATTGACAACTTGGCTGTGTGGTGCAAGAGGCCTCGCTTTTGGCATATCTTGGTTTTCTACCTTCCTTTCTCACTGAGGTTAATCATTCTGAGCTTTTTATTTAAAGTGAGTGACGTGCAACTCTTTCTTTAACTGGAACACTTAAAGGCCATTGTAGGATTATTAATTGGCCTAATTTCAATATTGTGAAATTGTGTCTCAGGGAATAGGGAGTCCTGAGGAGAGGGACAGACAGGGAATGACCAGTCAGTAGGGCGATGAGAACTCCCAACATTTATCAATTAAATTCACCGTCTTATATAAACGTGGTTTGTGGCATCCTAAAACAATTACATTAGTGACATCAAAGATCATCCTCCACAGATCACTGTAATAGATATAATAATAATGAAAAATTTGGAAATATTGTGACAATCACCAAAATGTGACACAGAGACATGAAGTTAGCACTTACTGTTAGAAAAACGGCACTGATATAGACTTGCTTGATGTAGGGTTGTGTTGCCACAAACCTTCAATTTATAAAACAACCCACAATATCTGTGAAACTCAATAAAGTGACATGCAATAAAATGAGGTATTTCTGTATATATAAGAATATGAACATACACATATGCACACACAAGGCTATAGAGAAGGGAAATATACCACAATTTTAACTGCTTATTTTTGGATAGTGTATTAGCTTCCGAATTCTTTAAACTAGCTAATTATTACTTTTATAACTGGAAGAAACATAAAAATAATTTCTCATTTGTTAAGAAAATTGTTTTTCATGGTTTCCAAAACTGGTCATTCTATTACCTACCCTGGCTACCGTATAGATTGTTATAAAGGTAAATATTTTGTAGATGTTAAAGTGTTAAAGACTTCTAAAAATCTTAAAAGAATACCAAGTATTGTTTTTATATGAAATAAAAAGAAACCATAGCTATGGGCTTATTAAGAGCTTCTTTTTCCCATCATGCTTCTGTGATTTTCTTTTAAGCTACTTCTAAATATAAAATGAATAATAGTATACCTGCTTTTCTAAATTATCCAATTGACAGTAAAATGGTTCTTCCCACCGTCTTTAAGCTCTGTAAACAAACACCTCACCTTTTTTGACCCAGAAGCTTATTAGCATGGTAAATCCGCCTTTAACCGTTCTGTTAGTTAGAGTTACAAGTGGAAAGCACACCTCTTGTTTTCTATGTTTGGCTGTATAACTCATGCTGAGTAAGATCTTCACCTTGACACGTGTGACTTTTTCTGGAAGCTGAGGTCCATGGCAGTCTATATATGGAGGATAACTGAGTGGCCAAGAGTATACCTTTATGTTAAAGAGAACCCTTGGAAGATGATGTAATCCAAAATTTCTGCCACCCCACTCCCCATCCATCTGAAATTTGTTACTGTTATTTAATCTGAGAATTCTTGCAGCCCAAACATTATAAGGGACATTAAAACTTTTTTTAAAAATAATTCCTTTTGTCATGGAAATCAGAATGCAAGATTTATCAAATCATTCTTTGGATTGCTGATCCTTTACAACTAACAAGCTAGGATAGACAGTTTATCTGCCTTTTCGGATGATAAATTGGAAATACTCAAGATCCAGTATTTCGGACACCTGTGCTCCTAGTACTACAAGGCAGTTTGAGAGATCATTTGGCCCATCTTCCTCCTTCTTCCCCAGCGAAATCACCTTCGTCACGATCTAACAGCAAAGACAATTTACTCTTGGAAGAAAAAAATGCAAAGAGGAACAACTTTCTAACTGCCATGCAAGAGTTGGGAAGATCCTTCTTTTTGTTTGTTTTGGTAATTTAATTTCCCCAATATGCACGGTACTCCTTCGGTATTTGGGCATTGAATAAAGGCCCATTTTTCCAGCTGAATTATCATGTCCCAAGAAGTGAGTTCCTTACTCTGAGCAGTGACAGAGAGTGTCCCCATGGGTTGCTTCATTTTCAGTTGCTAGCCTGGTAGATTGATGATCTCGGCTACCTGTTGCTTATGTGCAGATCTGGCAATATGCTCCCTGTTTCCTAGTGATAAAAAGATGGAGCTACAGACTCCAAACTACACCTCTCGATGCTGCGGGACCGGAGTTGCCATATGTAAAGAGACAGAGCCTGGGGAAATCTGAGAGGAAGTTTCTGCAGTCTTATCTTCAGTCAGCTGGAAGACGACCAACCCGCATATGCCCTGCATTAGTAAAGAAACAGACTTTCAAACGTCAGAAGCTCTATTTCCCACACCATAGCTCTCTGCTACCAGATGTCCCATGCAAATTATAAACCAATATTCAGCAAGCATGGTTTAATGGACACAGGTGAAATTCTGATCATGTTAAGATGGCATTATGGCTAAAGGGACCCATGAATGCATGACTCTTGTTTTGTCAATTGCCACTTTCACTGTGGGGTTACTGAAGTGACTTCACATACTCCAGGCAAAGAAAATGGTAATCAAAACTGCCACCATGTGAGCTAGTGCATGGTGCCCCTACAGGAGCCGTCCTGTACAGCTGGTTGGAGCAGTCAGGTCAGGCTCCAGGCCTCCCCTAAGCAGACCTCGCTGCCTCCTAATTTCCAATCTCACCATCAGCTGCTGAAGACAAAAACCGCCCTGCATACCCAGGTGAGGAAGAGAAGAGAATAAAGGGAGAAAGATGGCTGGGATTGTTCCTCGTACTTCATTCTTCAAAGTGGGGTCCATATACCAGCAATATCAACATGCGGAAAGCTTGTCAGAAATGCAGAATCTGGAGCCCAACCTCAGACCTACTAAATGAGAATCTGCATTTTAAACAAGATCCTTGTGTGATTTCTATGCATGTTCATGTTTGAGAAGCACTGTCCTAGGAGATGGGCTTTGGGTCACCTTACTTGCTCATGGGTATATCTTCTCTGTGACTTTAGTACACAGTGATCCTGCCCTCTACTAATCAGAAACTCGTCTCTACCTTAAATCTGAGTAATGCCATTAGTACTCGCTACTCGTGGGGAGGAATGAGGAAGTGAGTAAGACAAAAACAGCTGAGACCTGCCCACTCCATGTGGAAATGCTGGTTCTAAGAAAATTAATTTACTTTCTTTACTGCAGGATTTTCTCAGCATGCTAATGTGCCTTGTGATTTTTATAGTAAGAAGAAAACATAAATATGCAACATTGCTGAAACTTTCAAATTGCAGAACCCTGTTTGGAGGGAGCACCGATTGACAATGAATGTTTCACAGAACATAAGTGTGGGAAGTGGCAGTCTTAGGGGAATCATGGTTCTCATTGAAACAGGAAGATTGAAGTGCTCCATCCCCATCCCAATATGAGATGGAGTTTGTTCAATTGCCTGATCTTTGAATTTGTAGATTTTCCAAGGATTAAACTTCACCAGTAGTGAAGTTACATCTTACGTAAGAGTTAGGAAATAGCACATAAAGAAGAAGTTACATTTTGTTCAATTTTTTTTTTGAAAAAAACTTTAAAAAAACTTAAAAACTTTAAAAACTAAAAATGTAGTAAATATTATTACATTACAGACTGAGTCAAGAGGTCCAATACAGCTTGTGTTAGCTCTAGCACTGGCACTGGTCACAATTTCTTTAGGTGAGTGTTGGATCGTGTATTTGGATGCCATCTAGTTTGAAGAACATGTATCTCTAAGCACTAGAATTGCACTAGCATGATGAGATGCCCATTTTTTTGAATGTGGGTGGGAGCTAGGATTGACCAAGGAACAGCACATTCATGTCTCCTATCTTGAGCTATGAGGAGTGAGTGCATTTAGTGGAATGGCCCATGGAATTATCCATACTACTTAAATAGTTCTGTCTCTTTCTTTTCTCAGTATATATTATTGAATTTACATACATTAAATTTGCATATGCTGCAATACCTCTGTGTTGTGCACATAATTTCTGAGAGGGTTTGTGCCCTCTCTGGATGACAAGATACCTGGATTCAAGGGACTCACCAGATGGCCTTTCATGAATTTAATGTGGTCCAGACTCCTGTACTTAAAGTCATAATGATTTTTAGAATTTTAACAACAGTGATGGTTGCCCTAGTTAATATAGACCGATGAGCATATGAACCAGAATGCCAATTTATGTGGAGAAATATGGCTGTTGCACAGACCAGAATGCTGGTGTCAGCAGATCACTAAATTTTCCTATAGGCAGCCAACATGGGAAGCTAAATTATATTTCCAAAGGCAATTCTAAAATATCCAATGTGAAATGACACAGGACCAAGGTCATTTGCTAAAAGATTCTGGTGGACTAAAGGGTTAACTCATTTCCCAAGCAGGTGAGTCATTCTGTTGGCTTGTGTTTTGCAGAGTCTGTGAGTTCAGCAGTTGGGGAATTGCATGGACCGATGATAGACAAATCACTTTCATGTCCTCCTGAATTCACCTTTCTCCCACACATGCAGAAGGAACTGAATTTATGTGAGTCTCCAGGGAGAACATAAGAGGGTTCAACGCCCAGCATTATTACTGTTTTTCCTTTGTGTTTCCTTGGCATAAAGAGTAGAAGGCCTTTGCCAACCTACTCAGTTCACTTTGTTCGCCAAGTCTGTGAAATGAGCAGGGGAAAATTACAGCCTGAGAGCCACTACCTGATAGACACACTGAGATTTTGGATGATATTTTCTTTTAAAGGGTCTCCTTTGACAGGATGGAAGATCGAGCAGTTCAATAGGCTCTCCTTCCTGCCTTCCCTTTGTGGGACACACACCAACCCTGTAGACAAAATGATCCTCAGCCATTAAGATTAAGCAAGCCATATTCATACAATTTTTATGTGTCATAAAATATTTTTATTTTGATTTTTTTAAATCATTTAAAAATATAAAACCATTCTTAGCTAATGAGCTATGTAAAAAACTGGTGGAGGGCTGTGGTTTGCTGATCCCCTGTCTGAGGAATGGGCTAGTTTCCCTACCTATATCACTGTTTTGTCTTGCTTCTGGTTTGGCGGGAGGAAGTAGTTGGACACATTACTTGCTTCATGTTTTAAACTTGGTATAGAGAGGTGGGATCCTTTAGCAGTTATAAGTATGGACTTTGTAATTAGATACAACTAAGTTCAAATCCTAGTTTTACTTCACCATAGGGGCAAATTGCATAATGTCTCTGAGCACCAGTTTCCTTGTGCTTCATAAAATTCATAGTTTTGTGCCTCATGGGATTAAATGATATAATTAATGCATGTGAAGTGTTCAACATAGTGTCTACCAGATATGTTAATATAATATACAATAACTATAATTATTATGTTGTTATTGTCATTAGGGGATTTGTGTTTTCCATTTCCAATTCTTTACCTCCTTTTATCTGGGGCAGATCAGTCTCCTTTTTCAGGCTCAATTTTGAAATGAAGGGCTTTTGAAACTCTGATCTAAACCCCAAATCTAAGAATGTTTATGATTATTTCTGCTTATGATATAACCCCTTGCATTGTTCTTGCATTATAAGTGTATTGGAGCTAATTGTTATTTAAAAGAAAATATGTTCCAAGAGTAGATCTTGGGTTTTTGGAAGGTAGCTCTGCTTGTGAGAAGTGGGGTGGGAAGAGACATAGGCATTTTCCTACTGGTGATTTATGTTTAACCGAAGCATTGACTCCTTGCCTCTTCTTCCTGGGCTAGTTGACAGTAAACATGAAACAAAACTCTTTTGGATTCCCAGGGGACAGCTGTCATTATTTGAAGAAGAACTTGGCGCTCACTGGGCTCCTTAGTACTTCAACTCTGATACCGTGATGTTTATGAAACTCAATTCAAAGAGCCCAGGTGAAAAAAGACCCACGAAATGAAAAAAAGCCTCCAAAGGCAGCTAAGCGAACTGTGCCATCCAATTATTTCCAATTACAATTGCATTTCTTTCTTTAATGTTTTCTATGCTGATATCCAAGTTGCTAATGAAGCAGGCCCCCGCTTTATGATCCCCATTGTTGCGACTTGCTGGGCTTAATTGCTTTGTCTCCATAACAGACAGACATTCTGAACAATTAGACAATAATAAGGAAGCAAGATGGGGAAACGGCTTAGATTCTTTCATTTTAATTATGCTGATAGTGCACCCTACAGTTCTGAATCAATGCTGAAGTGCTATTTTTGATAGCATTCAATAACATCCAACGAGCTAATAAATTTATATTTCTGATGCAAAAGAACCCCCTCCTCTGTCTCAACCGATTGTTGCTTTTTGCAGAACAGTAATACTTTCTCTGCATGTGACATGTTTCACCTTCAGCCTCCTTCATAACAGTCTTGTTCTTCTATTAATATATTGCTCTTGTTTTACATATAGGGACAAGGGAGGGTCTAAGTTGGCTCAAGTTTATATAGCATCTTGGGCATCAAGCTGTCCAAATATTTTCCAGTGTGCCTCTTGAAATTCATGTTTGCTTAAACTCCTTTTAAAGATGCCAACAATAAAAATATGGGGTTCAGAGTTCAGTCTGTTCTGAGTGTTCAAAAATGCAAGGCCATGCACAATTAATTGGCTTCTTGCCTCATCTCCAACCTTATTGTGTTCCACTCCCCTATTTGCCTGCTGTCTTCAGCGACACTAGCTTTTCAGTCCATGAGCAGCACAAGCTCCGTCTTGCTTGATGGTCATCCTCTGTCTTTGCATGGCTGGTTCCTTTACATCCTTCAGGCTCAACTCAAATGCCACCTCCTCAGAGAAGCTGTCCCTGATCTCTTCATCTACTTTGCTCTACCTCTCACATCCCTCCCCTTCCAATTACTCTCTTTCGTTGAATTTAACTTGTTTCCTCCCCAGCACAAGTTGTAACTGTATATTTATGTCTCTGTTTGTTAATTACCTAGGTGCCATCAGGACAGGTATTATTACACGTATTTTGTCAACCATTGCATAACCAGGAAATTAAACAGTCCCTGAAACTAGTAGGTGCTCAATAAATATTTGTTGCATGAATGAGTAAATAAATGGATGGATGGATTCTTTTTCTTTCCTAGTACATAATCTAAGGGCAGCTGTGATCCACTGATATCCTCTCCAAACTTCCAGTTAGATCTCTCTAGACCAACCTCTCTTGTAAGGCTGTGGATTACTTGAGGGCAGAGATTTTGGCCTGTAGATCTTTCTATCTCTAGCATCATATACATACTCTCTATATGGTTGTAAATTAGCCCATGCTCATGAAAGATGTGAAACAAAATTCCAAAAGGCATGAAGCTTGCAATCTGTGTTTTATATGTAGTGACATTGGTTTGTCAAGAAATTGATGTCCTTAAAAATAATGCTGGTTATTCTTATGGGTAGGGAGTGGGAACATATTCTTTCTTTTCTTATAACAATGAAACCCAGAGTAATTTTCTATTTCTTACTTGAGATTAATGATATTTGTATGTTTATATATACATTTTTCTTATTGTGCTTTTACAAGAAATGCATCTTCTCAATGTAGAAGATGCAAAAACTCACAAAATTATCAAGGAGAAATGAAAACAACCCATATTTACACAGCCTGGAAAGAACACTGTTAACTTTGTGGTATGTTCCTCACAGACATTCAAACACACACACACACACACACACACGTGCACAGACTGTTTAATTCATTACAGATAATAAAAATGAAGTTGAATACCTTTGTGTCCAGTTGATAGGCATTTGAATTGTTTTCAGTTTTTTGGTTAATTTTTCTTCTTTAGATTGTTAATATGGTGAATTATATTGACTGAGTTTCAAATGTCAAAAAATTTTACATTTCTTATTGTGCAGGTCTGCCGTTTATGTATTTTTTCAGCAGTTGTTTGTCTAAATAAGCTATTATTTGATCTTCCTTTTAAAAAGATATTTTAACTTAGTAAAGAATTTGAGGTTGCCATATTTTTCCCCAGGACTTTAATGATATCTATTTGTGCTACACTTTGGATATCTTCTAGTCTGTCTTCAATTTCAACTGATCTTTTCTTTGACTATGTCTATTCTGCTGTTAAACCTATTTAGTTCTATTTTGATTTCAGATATTATATACTTTTTTTTATCTCTAAAAGTTCTTTTTGGACTTTTTCTTTACATCTTTCTCTCTTCATCATGCTCAAGTGTTCCTCTTCTTGAACATACAAACAATATGCGTAATAGTTTTATCATCTTTGTCTGCTAGTTCCATCCTCTCTCTCATTTCTAGGTCTGCTTCTTTGGATTTATTTTACTCCTGATTACGAGTTATATGCTTTTCTACATATGCTTGGAAATATAATCCAAATTTGTTAATTATATGTTGTTAATGAATAGATTTTATTATTTTTTAAAAAATTGTATTGGACTTTTGCCTGCTTACTTGTAATCAGTGGGATCATTTAGAACATTCTTTTTTAAATTTTTATTTGTTAACTTATTTGTTTATATGTATTCATGGGGTACAAGTACCCTTTTGCTACAATGATATATTGCACTGTGGTGCAGTTAGGGCCTTCAGTGCATCCATCACTGAAGCAATGCACATTGTACTCACCAAGCAACTTCCCATTAACCATCTCCTCTCCCTAACCCCAACCCTCTGACTCTCCATTGTCCATCATTCCACACACTGCTTCCATGTCCACACATAATTTAGCTCCCAATTATAAATGAAAACATGTGGTATTTGTCTTTCTGTGTCTGAGTTGTTTCACTTAAGATAATGGCCTCCATGTGCATCCATGCTACTGGAAAAGATATAATTTCATTCATTTTTATGGCTGAGTAGTACTCCATTATGTATATAACACTAAATGTTCTTTATCTAATCCTTGTTTTTTAGACACTTAAGTTGATTCCATATCTTTACTATTATGAATAGTGCTGTAATAAACATATAAATATGGGTATCTTTTTCTTTGGTATCTTTTTGACATAATGATTTCTTTTCCTCTGGGTAGATACCAAGTACTGGGATTGCTGGATCATATGGTAGTTATATTTTTAGTTCTTTGAAAATTCTCCATACAGTTTTCCATAGAGGTTGTACTCATTTACATTCCTACCAACAGTGTATAAAAGTTCCCTTTTCCTGGCATCCTCACTAACATCTGTTATTTTTTGTCTTTTTAATAATAGCAATTATAATTAGTGCACGATGATATCTGATTGTAATTTTATTTTGCATTTCTCTAATTAGTAATGTTAATCATTTTTTCATATGTTTGTTAGCAACTTATCCTCTTTTGAAAAATGTCTATTCATGTCCTTAGCCCTCTTTTTAATGGAATTATTTGGTTTTTTGTTGTTGTTGAGTTGTTTTGAGTTTCTTGTAAATTCTGGAAATCAGTCCCAGTCTAACGTATAGTTTGCAAATATTTTCTCACATTCCACATTTGTCTGTTCACTCTGTTATTTCTTTTGATGTGCAGAAGCTTTGTAGTTTAATGAAGTACCATTCATCTATTTTTATTTTTGTTGCCTATGCTCTAAGGTCTTAGTCAAGAATTCTTTGTCTAGACCAATATCCAGAAGATTTTTACCTAGGTTTTCTTCTAGTATTTTTATAGTTTCAGATCTCACATTCAACTCTATAATCCATCATGAGGTGATTTTTGCATACAGTGTGAGAGAGGGGTTTAGTTTTATTCTTCTGCATATGGCAATCCAATTTTCCCAGTACCATTTATTGAAAAGGGTGTCCTTTCTCCAATGTTTTTCTTGTAAACTTTGTCAAAGATTAGGTGTTTGTAGGTGTGTGGTTTTATTTCTGGGTTCTCTGTTTTGTCCCATTGATTTATGTGTCTTTTTAAAAATTATTTCAAAATATTATAGGGATACAAATGTTTCTGGTTACATGAATCATATTATGATGCTTGAGTAAGGGTTATAAGTGTGGCCATCACCCAGCATTTACATGTCTGGGAAAGACTTTATTTCTCCTTCTTTTATGAAGTTTATTCTGGTAGAAAATAAAATTCTTGGCTGAGAGTTGGTTTCTTTCAGCATTTTGAAAATTCCATCCTATTCGCTTCTGGCCTGTAAGGTTTCTGCTGAGAGGTCTGCTATTAGTCTGATGGATTTTCCTTTATAGGTGACTAGATGCTTTTCTCTTACTAGTATTAAAATTCTCTCTTTCACTTTGATCTTGGTCATTCTGATTATAATGTACCATGCTGAAGTCCTTTATGCAATGTATTTGCCGGCAGAATGTTGGGCCTCCTGTGTCTGGATGTCTAACTCTCTTGCTAGTCCTGGGAAGTTTTCATCAATCATTTCCTTAAATAAGTTTTGTAAACTTTTTAATCTTTTTGCCCCTTGGGAATACTGATAATTTGTAAGTTCAGTTGCTTTATGAAGTCACAGAAGTCTTTGGTCATTGATTTTTATTCTCTTTTCTTTATTTTTGTGTGGCTGGATTATTTTAAAAGACCTATCTTCAAGACTGAAATTCTTTCCCCTGTCTGGTCCCATCTATTCTTGAAGGCTTTGAATGTGTTTGTATATCTTTCAATGAATTTTTCAGCTCCAGAATTTTTGTTCTTTTTTTTTTAATGCTATCTATTTGCTCAGTAAATTTCTCTTTCACATCCTGAATTGATTTTATGATTTATTTGTATTGGTTTTCATATTTCTCTTCCATCTCATTGAGCTTTTTAGAATCAATATTTGGAATTCTTTATCTGGCATTATGAGAATGTTTTTTTGAGATCTGTTGCTAAACAATTGTGTTGACCCTTTGGTGGTGTCATATTTCCTTACTTTTTCATATTTCATGTGTCCTCCTATTGACATCTGCATGTCTATTGTAGCAATGGATGGTTCTTATTTTTTGAAACTGCTTTTGAAGGGGGAATTTTTTTCCTGAAGATATATTTATGTTGTTGGTTGATTAGGACACTTGGGCTTTGATTTTGGATGCCTACAGTTGTGTGATCTTTGTATGATTTCTTAGGTAGTACATAAGGTCAATGTTATCTGTGATTTCCTTAGTAGTTTAGGGAATAATTTTTAGTTGAGGCTGTGGTGAAGTTTTGCTGGGGTCTTGAACACTGGCTGAACCAGTCTTTGGGCCCCAGTTGTGGAAACAGTGGGCTGAGTGTGCCTGATTTTAGGCACCAGAGCAGCTGATGTTGGCAGCAGTATTTGTTTGGCCTAGAGGACCAATTCTTGAGCCTTTAGGTGGCTTGCTCAGAAGCTAGCAGTTTTAGCAGAGGGCTAGGTGTGCGGGTGGGTTCTCAGGCCCCTGGGAACCTGATGTGATGTGGGAGGGGGCAGTAGCAGTGGTGAAGCCACCCACTAGGACCTATGTAGACCATGTTGGTGTTACTGGTAGCTGCAATGGATTGGGCAGGCTATTCCCCAGTGCCACAGCTGCCGGAAACAGGGTGGTGAATATTGTCCAAATTGTGGTTAGGAGAGTTTGGTCTCGCCTGTCCTTTCCCAGCCAGGTGGCAGGTGCAGCCATGTCACCCTAATCTTGGCCCAAAGATGGGGCACAGCCTGGTGTTAAACTCTCAAAACAGCACTGGATGTGGCTTGCAATCACAGAGGACAGAGCTTCTTCCAGGCGAGCAACATGGGCATGAAACTCTGGGGAGTGCTGTCTGCTCACATCTCAGTCTCATAGGAGCCATAGCAAGGCAGTGGGAATTATCCTAAGTGTGTGTAGGAGAACTTGGGCTTCCCTGTCCCTCCTCAGCTGGGCAGGGCTACAGCTGTGTCAGCCCAAACTCAGCCCAAGGGCGGGGTGCTATCCAGCTTTAATCTCCCAAAATGGCACCTTGGGCCTGTGACCAGAGAGGGGGGCGCCCCTTCCAGGCAGACAGCGTGGGCAAGTTGCTGGGGGGAGTGCCATCTGCTTATGTCTCAGCTCACAGTCTCCTGGAGCAGAGCAGTGGGAATTCTCCTAGGGGGGGTGTAGGTGAGCTGGGGCTCCCCCTTCCCTCCTCATCTGGGCGGGTTTGCAACTACGCCAGCTCAGATTCAGCCTGAGGGTGGGGCATTGCCTGGCTTCAAACTCCTAAATGCTTCCCTGGGCCTGTGACCAGAGAGGGCAGGGCCCTAACTTTTGGTTGGTCCTATGGGCCATTGAATTTTAGACCAAGAGAACTTTAAGTTACTTAGATAGAATTTAATTCAACTGCTTTAATTTACAGATTATGGAACTGAGACTCAGCATGATGGTAATGGTGGTGGCATGACAGGTGACTCACTCCAACCATGCAACTCAATAGTCAAAGAGCTGGGACAAGGACTCTTGTCTTCCAAACTCTCCATCTGGTGCTGTCAACCAATTAATCAGAATATGTTTTGTGAGCATACTATTGATTTGATTGGTAACTACCTCATAAACATGAAATAATAATAATGAACTGAAACACTGCGGAAAGAGCCTTTATTTAAAAATGTATGAGAAGCTTCACAGAGTAACGTAAACAAGCCAAGTAAATCATACTTGTTCCACTAATTTAAAAAAGTAATTTGTATGGAATTGCTAAAATGCCCTTGCTTGTAAAAATCTTGGAGAAATAAATGTTAAGAGTATCTAAACATTAAGGTGAAGATCTGAGTGAGGTAAAAGTATGGGTGATTTTTATTTTCTTCTTTTCTCCCTTAGACATTTTCTAAAATGTTGACAGTAGTGTGACATATTTAATGTGATAAGAAAAAAGTTATTCTTTTCAAAATTATGCAAATGGAATTAAAGAACCCAGGTACAGAGAACAAAACAAGAGGACCATAATGTAGGTCCTAATTATATCAAAGAAGTGTGTAATATCCTCCCTAAATTCCCTGGGAGAGACATATATGATTACTTGTGTGTCTTTTAGAAATGAAAACTGATTTTTCTCGTGATCTTATTTGAGGTTAAAATATGCCTATTGGTTTATATGTTAAAATGCATGGTATGAACAAACTTCTTGAAGGTGAAGCCTTCTTCATGCCACAGATACTCAGTTTAGATTGGGGAACCTGTCAAAAGTAATCATTTTAGAACAAAATCATAACATGATATGGTAATTCCATGCAAATTTTAAAGTTGGTAGAAGTGGTGAGGTTGACTTGTTTATTTCTTATGTCACCCAGAGAAATGTCAGCTCAGAGTACTTCTGAAACCTTGGATTGGGAAGAACACTGAAGCGCTCAGGAATATATTTGTGATTTTAGGGCATGCGCTGGTGATTGCTCTCTGGGATCGATAGCTGAATGCCCTTTAGCGCTGTTTTGACAGGGAAAGATAAAGGTGTGTTATCATTATTGTCAACACATAGTATTCTTACTGGGTCTGAAAATATGGTGTCTGAGAAGGTCATTTAGGTCAGAGATTGAGTTATGGACAAAAGGGAAAGCCTCATTTTAAATAGAATTTTAGGTAAGGATACTACCCATCATTTCTCCCCTTGATAAGGTTGCAACCAGCATAAATAAACCAGCATACATGAACCTTCCCTTGAACCTTTCCCAGGGATTGCCATTGCCTTCTGGAAGGCAAATTGTAAATGAAGCAACATTACAGAAATAACTATGATGGAGGGTTGACTACAGTCTTGGAAACACAAGGTGTGAAAAATGGTGAGATTAATTTGACCAATGGGATCTGGGGAGACTTTTCCAGTGGGTGAAAGTTGAGGCAGACTTTGGTGGATAAATAGAACGTTTACAGGTTGAAATATGGGATGGATCATGTGGGCAGAGGAACTGAGTCTAGTTGGCCTATTTGACCTGATTTCTGGCCCAAACTGACTTCGCATTGAAGCCATTTCTTTTACCATAAGCAGGCATCATACTCTGACTTCTATTGTGGGTTCTGCATTCTTCAAAGTATGTTTAAAGTATTCAGTGCTTCATTTTCTCTCCTGTCGGCTAGAGCAATTCTACTTGACTTTGTACTTTGCTTCTACATTGTAGGGTAATGTTCTTTGACTTGCTTATCTGTCACCCACCATTTCTATGCCACCATCCCTAGCTCTTTTCCATGCCTGCTCTCTAAAGACTTTCTTCTTTGCCTTTATAACTTCACTGTCCTTTTTTCTTGCTTATAGTTATTCTGTCACTATTATCTTCTTTAAAATGTTTCTTTGTTCATGACTGCCTCCCTGACCTAACTGAATCTAAGCCCCCAGGACGGTAATTGTTATTTTTCAGAGCATTCTGTAGACTTCTGTCTTGATGCCTGGATACATTCAGCTTTGCAGAATGTTCTTCATGACACCAAAGTCCTCTATGCATTTACATGATGCTCATAGGTTTTATTTGTTCTTTTTAAAACATGACTCTACATTGGGAGGAGGAGGAAGAGGTGTGTTTTTTGTTTGTTTTTGTTTTTCTAAATTATTCACATTGCAGTAAGCTTCTTTTTAATGTCTCTGAGAGTTACATTAGGAATATCATGTGCAAAATTGACAGCTATCCAAGACCCTGCTGGACTGGAATGGCTCTCCCTGCTGACTTGGTCTGGCCTTCCCCAAGTGGGTACATGGCTGAGCTTTCCACCCAGCACTGAGGCATGTGTCCCTGGGCAGCTCCTGGCTCCTTCACAGTAGAGGACTTGGGCCTTCAGGGACCACCTGTGTCTGGAGACCCTCCCCAGCACCCAGCCAGCAGGAAAGGCTGAAACACAGGTTTGGTCACCTCCTCCCAGGAAGGGCTGGGAATGACTATGCAGAAGGCATGGGTGTTCCCCTGCCCACCTCCTGTCACTCTGAATCCTGGTCCATGCTGCAGCCCAGCACTTCCATGTTGCTGCTGATGTCCAAGATCATGCTATTCCACTCATCCCCCTCATCCCTCTCGGAGGGCACCAACAAGTCATTAGACCTGCCCACGGTCCTGTTCCCATTGGTAGCGGAGCTGGATGTGGTTCTCAGGGTCCACTGGTGCCTGCTCAAGCTGACGGTAATGATGCTGTGGCCGTCCGTCACGCCAGTGGTGTCCAGGAAGTTCTCCACCAAAAAAGAGAAAATAAATGAAAAGGAAAAGGGCCTCCGACCAGGCAGCAGGAAGGTGCGCTGTCTCCCTAGACCTGCTGCAGGTTGACGCAGAACTTGTGGATGGAGGCCCAGTGCAGTTCTCTTGCAGCGCTGGGAACTACTGCATCTCCATCATAGTTCTCTGCTCCGACAGCCTGGAGCACAGCATCAGCATGTAGTCCTGCAGCAGCTTGGTGGTGCTGGCACTCAGCTCACTCTTACTGACCATCTTGCTGTGGGACAACACCTGTGTGCAGAAGGGCAGGGGAGACACTCCACCTACATCCACAGAGTCAGAGAAGGAGAAAGTGCTGGCTTCTGCCTCACAGGTCTACTTAATGTCACATTTTGTAGACAAGTCATTGTGTGCAGGGACAGGTAGGGGGTCTGGGTGGAGGCCCTGTCAAATATTGCTCTGTCTAGATAGCCAATGGTAGGCTCCATGTAAATAACCCAGAAGACCTGGCCCAGCAGGCAGCAAAGCTCCTCTGCAGCAACCTTACTTTCTGCAACCAAGGTGACCAAGCAGCTGCCTCCACTGGCCCCACTACGCTCTCTGATGGGGAGCTTGTGCTGAGGCCTCTGGAGCTTTCCACATGCAGACTCTGGCTGGGGGAGATGTCCGGGTCCTGGGCTGTCTTCAGGACCACCAGGTATGTGGCATCATCCCGGATATAGGAGATGGTGGCAATGTTGTGGATGGGCACCCTAAGAAGATGATGTCGTGGACAGACAAGCTGAGCATCATGCTCCTGAGTCAAGTGCCCAGGAAGCTGGTGGGCTCTTTGCATTGTCTATGGAATGTAGGATTTCAGTCCTATTGGAGGGATTCAGGTATCCTGGGATGGAGGTTAACTGATGTGAATACTCCCTGCCCTTCTTGCCCCTCTTCTCCATGTCACTGCGTGCTGCCCGTGCGGCCACCACAGCCCAGGCAGCCCGCCCCGGGAGGTCTCTACAAGCTTGCCCCAAACCCTCTTGCCCCACATACTCCCAGAGCCACCTGTGCCCCTAGCCCCTCAGTCCCTGCCCCCCCCCGACAGAGCACCACACTTGCATTTTCACTGTTTTTTGTTTGTTTTTGCTTTTGTTGTTTTGACAAGGTCTCGTCCTGTCACCCAGGCAATGCAGTGACACCATCATAGCTCACTGCAGCCTCATATTCCTAGGTTTAAGCAATCTCCCCACCTCAGCCTCTCAAGTAGCTGGGACTACAGGTTTGCAGACCATGCCTGGCTAATTTTTATATTTTTTGCAGAGACAGAGTCTTGCTATTTTGCCCAGGCTGGTCTCAAACCCTTGGCCCAAAGCCATCTTCCTGCCTTGCCTTCCCAAAGTGCTGGGATTAAAGGCATGAGGCGCTGTACCCAGCCTGTTCTGTTTTTTGAACAAGGTAAAACTGATTCATCACTAGTTTTTTGATCATGACAACAAGTAATCAGTCAATTGCTGTCTTTAAAATATCAATTTCAGACCATAGAATATTTCTTAAAATTGTGGAAGTTCAAGATTTTAAAAAATGGTGACTATGGTTTTACTTTTTGATTTTGGAAAGAGTAGCAATTTCCTCTTTAAAAATTAAAATTTGTAGCTGTGATGCTGGGAGGCCAGATACTGAAGACAATTTCTGTAACCCGAGATTTCAGTTTAAAGATCTGGAGGCTAGGTACGGTGGCATGTGCTTATAGTCCCAGCTATTTGGGAGGCTGAGGCAGAAGGATCGATCGCTTGAGCCCAAGAGTTCCAGGCTGTAGTGTGCTATGATTGCACCTGTGAATAGCCACTGCACTCCAGCCTGGGCAACATAGCGAGACCCATCTTTAGAAAAAAAGATTCTAGTGGTAGTATAGTTGTCCCCTAAAGGAAGGCTATAAGAGAGAAGTGCTACACATCTGATCACTTTGCCTGAAGATCAAATCCCAAAGAACCAAAACACCAATCTTAAAATGTGGCTTCACACACTGTGATAATAAAATAAAGAATCACATAGCCGTGGCCCTGACTGGAAACAGGTAAAATAATATCTCTTCAAGTTTGAAGGAATAGTGTGTTCTTTCAAAAAAAAATAATGTAAGAGCCTGTAGGTGCCTTTACTTAACCTTTTAAACAAAACGGAGAACTTTTAGCCAAGGCAAAGAACAAGACATTCTATTTTTGTCCTTTTTTATAAGAAAGAAAAATACATTTCTAATTAATTCAAGAGTAGTATGGGTTTACATTACTTTCTTTCTCTGCAACTTTGTCTTTTAGAGAAGACCACAACAAACTTGTCATCCTACCCTAAGAGTAGTCACCCAGCCTGGGACTAACACTTTTCCCCAGCTTGAGGTACAGGATGGAATGTGTACAGGACAGAATGTCAAGTGTGCTTCCTGGGCTGCTGATTACCTGAGTTTCTGGTTGTACAAAGAGTATACTGAAATTGCAAACTATGTTAGCATTCTGGAAATGCTACAGAGCTGCACTATGGCTTGTTTTGAAATTCATGGCAGTATAACCAACTGGGATCTGAACAGAATTTCACTCACTGCATTGCTGGCTGGGCTGGCTCAGCCGAAGCAACACTCCTTGGGTCTCAGGTGATATCAGAGACAGGAGGTCTTCAACTCAGTGCAATGGGCAAAACCTATCACCAGGAGTTCAGAGACATGAGTTAAAGTCTTGACACTATTGATGGCATGATAGTAGCCACTATTAGTAACATTATTAGTAGTATAATGCAAATGAGTAAGTTACCTGACCAATCTGGGCCTCAGCTTCATCACTTGTGATCTGGGGTTTATCAAGGATCCTAATCTCAAAGAATTGTTATGAAGATCAAATTTACAATCTGTAATGTAATATAACATAGTGGCCATAAGCACAGATTTTAAGGTCAAATCCTTATGTATTTAGTCAACAAATATTTATTGACACCTATTATGTGCTAGGCACTCTGTCATGTCCTGATTAAAAGAGCCCCTTATAGAATTCACAGCATGGTGCAAGAGACAGAAAGTAAACACTTAAAAAAGCAAGTAGATGCATTATTCCAAAATTTGTGAGGGCTGTATAGAAAAGAATAAGGTTTGCTGAGAAAATATTGGGGAGGGGAAACCTACTTTAGATGGTCTGGTCTGGGAGGGTTAGAGAGGTAGGCTGGCTCTGCATCTTTCTAAGTATGTGAACCTTGGGCTAATCAAAACTTACTTTAAAAATTGGTTAGGGAATGGCTGTGAAACTCAGAAGAAAATATATGGGAAGGAGCACAGATCTCCGTCTATCAACTCATATGTGTGAGAGATGTAACATTCTCTGTTTTTCCATAAGTGAATTTACCTTATTTTTTGCACTCCCGTTATGCTGGGGACCAAAGCTAAGTGAATTTACTTTGTCTTTTGTGCCTGGAGGCAAAAGAAGTAAGTTTTAACCTCAGTGAATTTGGGCTCTCTCTCCCTTCCATGGGGTTAATAGCAAGCCATTATTGGAGCATTTATGGAGCACTGGGGCATTCATAAGGTATTGGGGGTGTATCATCAGCATCCAGCCACTGCTGGGATGTCGTGCGCACCTCCTGATCTTGAGTTCCACCTCTGTTCCTACCACACAGTCTGTTTAGGTCTGCACACTCACTGGATCATGTTGCTGTGGTTTTGAGGTGCGTTTTGGTACGGGGAGTGGGCACTCGACTCCTTTAGCACACTGGGGACTTTGGGAAACTCTGCTTCCATGTTTCTGAGTCCCCCAATCCTGTCCTGTGTCCAGTGTCCTGCCAGCTGGGGTTCCGCCCGGCTCAGGTGGGGAAGGGAGGAAGCAGAGACAAAGTAGGGGGCCTTAGAGACCACGTGTTTCTAAGCTCCCACAGCTACCCTTCATCATTCTCATCAACACTACTTTCAGGGTATAGGGAAGATTTTGCTCTTATTCATCTCATATTCTTCTAAATATTTACTATATGAACAGCCTAGGCTTTTAACATTTAAGAAATAAAAGATAAGAACATTTTTCTTTTCTGCTGACCACCCTCTGTGGCAATGAATGCTCTTGTCATTTGGAGGGGCATTACCTGCCCAACAGCTATTTCCCATTCTTCCTGCTAGCAGAGCCCCGATTTTCTTTTTGGGGGGGTGTATCTGTGACTTCCAATGACTCAGAGCCTAAGCCAAGTCCAAGTCAATCATGGTCCCAATCCCTTTGCCAGTGATTGGTTTAGGTGTAGACAGGTGATACCATCTTAGCCAATGACATGCAAAAGAACATCTGCTGGAGGAATCTGGGAAAGGTATCCTCATTAAAGATGAAAAGAGTCCTTAGTTGGGATCTGATGAAGCCAAATAAACTTGTAAGCTGTCTCCTCCCAATCCCCCCAAAAAAGAGTCCTTAGTGATGCTAATAAGCCACTGGGTTAATTAACTCTAGAGCTGTTGTAACTACAGACTTCTTGTTAAAATTAATTAATGTGTATATGAGATGATAAATTCCTACTGTTTAAGTTGGGCTAGTTAGGGTTTTCTGTTCTTTGGAGTCAAAAGCAATCAATAAAGTGGGAAAGGCAAAGTTTATAATAAAATGCAGGGAAAGAAATCTGCTAATATCCCCTCTGCTAATAGCATTCACAGCCCATCAGGGAGAAGAAGACCTGCCAAAGGAGGGACCAGATCTAGTAAATGGACAGAAACAACAGGGCTCACTCACCAAGGAAGCCTGTTCTCCAAGACCAGAGTACTAATGGCACTCTTTGGCCCATGACTGCTAACCCATATGTGGTCCGTCTGCATTTTCTCTTCTCTCTCTCTCTGTCATGCTCTCATTCATTCAAATATTTATTAGTAGTGGTGGACAATATGGGATGGAGCATATATGTCATGTATACCTTTATTCCTGTACCCTACAACAGGTCCGTGGAAGGCAGCACTAACCTATCCCAGCACAAATATTCTGTTGAAATATTTCAACAGGCACTCAAGGAAGTTACTAGCAATAGGTTGAAGTTGACAAAAGAAAACAATATATAATTAGCTTCCTTGACCTAATCAATCTATAACCATGATCAGAAATAAGACCCAGATCCAAGGTAACAGAGGGCAGGCAAAATGGAAAGCTTGACATTGCACTCTGCAACCAAAGGAAATATAATTGATGCAGAGAATGGCATGCCTTGGACCCTCTGAACTTAGTTGATAAGGCTCTCAATCTTCCAGAGCTGAGCTACCAAGCCACGGAGGTGTTTAGTAAAAACAAACTGTATTCACATCTTGAGTCCTTTTGTATTTTCATTGAGAAGTGAAAGAATGAATAGAAACCTTTGTTCCTCCCTAGACACAGATTTGCTGCAGCAGTCAAAAGCCCTGGAACATGATTACATTCCTTTATTTCTCTCTACCACAGCATGTTTGGATTTACCAATATCTTGCTTTGCAAACAGCAGGGTCACAGCATGACAATCACTCTTGGCTGTATCTGGAGAGAACATTTTTAGGAGTAGCAGGCTCTTGCCACAATGAAGCCCACACGGGAGCCAGGATTCTGACATGTCAATGGTCTTTTGCCCATTTGGCCAGAGCACCCTGGAGAGGTGAATGCATTCTTTCTGGACTCTTGCCTGCCTGCCAAGGGCGTGCACAGAGAAACAAGGGCATTCCATGGGCAAGGAGTCACAATCTGGCTGGTGGGTATCCTACAGCTATCTATTTCCCTGTTCCTATGCTGCTGAAATATTGGAAAGTGAGCGTGAGAACCAGAGGTGATGCCTTGGGGCTCAAAGCAAGTCCCATTTCTGTGCCTCCATTCTCCCAGGGCTGCCTTGAAGAAGCCTCAACTTCACCTCAAGAAGCACCATCCAGACCTGTGCTGGTACAGTTTTAGGGGTGTCTGTAGCCTCTCTGCCCTTGTTTTGACCACACTTCTCCAGCTTCTTTTAGTACTTGTGACCTCATGTTCCAGATTTAGAGAGTTCCTTTGGTGGTTGTTTGGATGTTGGAGGTGAGTGGGCGAGGGTGGACACTCTGCTTGGAGCAGCTGTGAATGAATTGCACGTGGCCATCATGGGTTCTTTGTCAGGAGCCCCCGGAGATATTGTGTGTCTCCAATGACCCCCATGGGACACAATTGGTCTGAAAGACAGTGTTTCAGCAGGTAGGCATTTGAAGTCTGCATTCTTATTCTTATATACTCCCTATTTTAACTCTTTAGGCAGAGCTGGCTTCTCTCATAGGACGAGAATGTGTGTGCAAAGTAACCCTCCTTTTCTTCATCCAGAAATGCACCTGCTATAGATCTGTCAACCTGTCTAAAAGTCTCCACATTGGGACCTCATTGCTTTGGGTAAACATGGTTCCTTTGAAAATAGAACTGAAGTGATAAGGAAGAAGCCCTGTGATCTCATGATCCTGCCTTTTCCACTAATATATTGTGAGGTCTTGGGCACTCCATTTCCTATTATTTGGGCTTCCTCACATGCAGAATGTGGGAGCTGATTTCTAAGTTCTCTGCCAGCTTGGCATTCAATCACTATGTAATTCCATCTGGGCTCAAGGCTTGCCCCCTTCACGAAGCCTTTTCTAACCATTCCACTTCTCGGTGATCTCTTCTCTGAGTCTGTACCATGTCATCCAGTCCTTGGTGGTTTGTATGATCTTTAATTACTTTCTGTGTTTTCAATGTATGTAAGTAGTGTTGCTTGAACACAGCAATAAACTCTTTGGGGGCAGGGAATACATCTTCTCTGCCTATTAAAATATCACTGCATATTAACAATTCTGGGCTTATAAAGGTACTTGTCTGAAATTGTTTACTTAGCCCAGATTACTATTTCACAAGAAGGCTATAAGAATCTAATAATTCTGAATCTCCTCTGAGATAAACGTGGTCAAGTCTCAGTTTTCCAAGATAATAACAATTGGCTAAATCTTTGAGTCAATAGTTCTTGACCATTTCCAAAGAATTTTCACATTTATTATCTCATTTCAACCTCTCAAAATCTGTGAAGTCAGTAAATGGTGCCACCATGGGTATCACTATTTTTTAGATGAGAAAATTGGGATTCTATCTATTTAATATCATATCGTTATTTAGCAAAAGATATAGGTCTGGCACCCAGGTATGCTGGCTCTAAGTTCAATGTTCTTTCTGTTATTTTATGCTGTGAATGCCTTGGTGTTTCTTTTGAATGATAAAGCCCAATTATATGGATGGAAAAAGAAGATCTGTGGATGGGAGAGGAAGCAGTATCAATTTAGGGTTAAGGACTCAGGACTGGACTCTTAGTGCCGATGTGGGATTAAATCTACAATCTAGACATTACCCATTGCTAGTTGTGTGACCTTGCACAATTTAATTAATCATCTGGTCCTGAGTTTCCTATTGTTAAAATGAAGATTGCATTAACACCAACTCCAAAGAAGTCTTGAGGATTAAATAATGCCCATGAGTGACTTAAATGGCCTGGTGCATAGTGGAACTTCATAACTATTAACTATTGTGAACATTACTACATGACATTAGATCAGTAGGCAGGACAACCTTGCATAATTACATTTGTGAAAGAGACTGGTTCTTCTCTTGCCATCAATATATATATTTTTAATTTTCATTTTTTCAAAAAGCACTGTTGCTATGAACACTTGGCCACTGCAAGCCAGTCATTCCTCTGGTGACTTTTGTGACATCTCCTGCTTAAATCCCCAAAGGTCAAAACGATGATGAGGCTCTGCTTTCAGGGTCTGGATTCATACCGAAAATCAAGATTAAGTGAATTTCTTCCCTTCTGCTCCAGGGGAGGTTTCTGTCCTCCCTGAACATGTCTTAGGACACCTGTACTACTGTTTGACAGTGTAATGTCTGATATTATTTATTCTTTGAATTATCTTGAATTGGCCCAATCAGGCTCTTATGGAGCTGCTCTTACTGATGAGTGTAACTGAGTGTGAAACACAGATTCATAGAAGTCAGGAGAACTGACGGAGGGCATTCCTGGTGGATTTATCCCTTGACTTTTCTATCCCAATGCTTCTCAAACTATCTGTCATGAAGGGCTAGGTTTTTATGCTTGTTTTTAAATTTCCAATCTGTTGCAGACTGATACTTTTGCAAAATATAATAAAAATATTGCAGCAATGTTAACTTGCTGTGAAAGTTTCTAGATGCTTACTCTGTTTCTGTTTTGAAAATTGCAAATCAGTTCATGGATTACACTTGGTGGATAGCCCTGGTCTATCCAGAGTCCTTCCAAACTAACCTCCCCATGGCCGAGGTGTGAGCTAGTCTGATCTCAGAATGCTCCCAAACCTGGATGCAAGATCGGTTTGCAGTGGAGTTTTTCAGGAGAAAACGCTTTGCCAGTCTATGTAGCTTAAATAAAGTACTCCTGAAATGCTGCTTTTCTGATAAAGCATTTGTGCTTGGGCTTGGGAGTTTAATTACCTGGTAGTAAAATAAAATATTACACTCCGTTAATGTAGTACAATTCATCTGGTAAAATCTCTAATAAGTAGGAGGTAGAAGGTAAAGATGAGGACTCAGAGTTGGATTCTACTGTGGTAATTTTCTGAACAGTGAGCTGCCCCAGAAAACATCAGGCTTGATCACATAGTCTACAAGTTGGAAAGCAGAGGTGATAAGATAAGAAATTAGTGAAATGAAGGGAGAACCATTAAAGAGAAGCCAGGTGAGGAAGTCTATACTGGGAAGTGTGAGGAAATGTCATCATCCATCTCACCAGGGATTTAGTAGGATGGTGGGTAGGTGGCCTTTTTCCTCTCCTTATCCTGTGGAATCAAGTAGTATTTTTGTTTTTTAATTATTTTTTTTTTTTTAGAGACAGGATCTTGCTCTGTTGTTCAGGCCGGAGTGCAGTGTCACGATCATAGCTCACTGTAACCTGGAACTCCTGGGCTCAAGCAATCCTCCTACCCAAACCTCCTGAGTAGCTGGGCCTACAAGCCTGTGCACCATGCCTGGCTGATTTTTAAATATTTGTAGAGATGGGGTCTCACTATGGGGCCCAGACCCTCAAGTAGTTTTTATTTATCCCTTCCTTCATCCAGCAAATATTTCTTTAGTGCCTTACTATTAATAGCATTTTTCTAGGCACTGAAGGCACATCAAAAAACAAAGCATCTAATTTACAGTCCACTGGGGGGAAACCAGACAATTAAACAAGCATTTGCAGTCAAGAGTGATCCTAGGAGAGCACATAAGTCTAACCTGGTCTCTGGGGTCTGGGAAGGATTTTCTTTGGCGGAGTTATCCAGGCCTGGGGAAGAAGGTTCCAGGCAGAGGAAATAGCATATGCAAAGATCTTGAGGTGTGGGAGAGCTTGGTACATTAGAGATCTGAAAGATGCCCAGGGTGGCTGGAGAACAAAGGGATGGGGTGGGGGGACTTGGAGATGAGGCAGAAGGCACAGAAGGGATTCCTGAAGAGCCTTGTGAGCCACAGGCTTGGTCCATTGTCCTGAGCCCAGCAAAGAGCTTTAAACAGGAGTACAAAGCAATATGATGAGATTTGTGTTTTAGAAACATGACTTTGGCTTCTGGGTGGGGAACTTATTGGAACCTGGGAGTCCCATCAGCTGACCCCTGGCCAGTGAGCCAAGGTGGTGGGTGGTAGAAGTGGAGATAAAGGAATGGGGGATGAAAAGGCAGGACTTTGAAATACTGTGATAAGGGCCATGAGGGAGAGGGAGGAGTGGAAGAGAGACTCCAGGTTCTGCGTCCGGTGACGGGATGAATGGGGGGCAGGTTGGAGGGGTGGTGGAGGTTTGGTAAGAGGATGATGTGTTCCATTTTTGATACATTTATTCTGCGGTTCCTGTGAGAAATCTAAGGGGCAACATCCAGAAAGCCCTCAGATGTATGAGCTCTGGAACTCAAGAAATATCTGGTGAGCCAATATACTTGACATATAATTTGGGATAAAATATTGAACCACCACCCCAAACTCTGAGGCAGGCACTATAGGACTGGGGTAGCCTTCCCACCAACTCTTTTTTTTTTCTATGCTGTTCTCTTTTCCCGCAAGGGATTACTGTCTTCAATTGCCACTAGGACAGTCCTCATCTGACCTTGCTCTCTTGACAGCATCCCATGTTACAGATTTTCCATCAAAACTTACCTGTCGATGTCCTGTACATGGTAGGTTATCAATAGGTTTACATTTCCTCAGTGGCCTGTGTTCTGCTTTCTCTTATCCCTTGTTGATTAAAGGAAATACTCTCCAAAATGTTTTTTTTTTTTTAAGGTGGCCACTAGTTTTTTTAATTAGTCATTCTAAAATATCACAATAAAGTAGAAACAAAAGAAATGGAAAAAATAATACAAATAGAGAATGCATAAGACAATTTATATAAATCCAAATATCTCAGTAATCATTATAAATATAAATGCACTAAACTCTCCAGCTAAAAGGTAAAGATGGTTCAGATGGACTTTTTAAAAAATCCAATTATATACTTTGTAATAGAGTATACAC
>CAUYRT010088063.1:0-12008 GCA_963574885.1 Lepilemur ruficaudatus
TCACGCCTGTAATCCTAGCACTCTGGGAGGCCGAGGCGGGAGGATTGCTCAAGGTCAGGAGTTTGAGACCAGCCTGAGCAAGAGCGAGACCCCGTCTCTACTAAAAATGGAAACAAATTAATTGGCCAACTAAAAAAAAAAAATATATATATATAGAAAAAAATTAGCTGGGCATGGTGGCGCATGCCTGTAGTCCCAGCTACTCGAGAGGCTGAGGCAGAAGGATTGCTCGAGCCCAGGAGTTTGAGGTTGCTGTGAGCTAGGCTGACGCCACGGCACTCTAGCCCGGGCAACACAGTGAGACTCTGTCTCAAAAAAAAAAAAAATTCATTAACTGAAATTACATGTGGCATATAAATACAGCACAACATGTGAGGGTGGTATGTAAATGACACACTTCGGGCAGTGTGGACTTAGAGATTATTTTGTTTTCCCTGAGGACACACTTGCTTAACCTTCTCTGTATTAATCTTTTCCAGTAATGAGCACAGCTATCTGATCATGGTTCCTTTGTCATCTGTGAAACTTAGAACTAAATTAATTCACAATTCAATGTCAGAAATTTTGTTGATCTTTATATTGGCAGGTATGTGCTTTCCTTTGCTTTGGACCTGATTTCCTTCCCAATTCTAAGTCATCATTTCACTATCGTCTTCCATTTTAAGCTATGGAAAGCAGAAAGTGGTGAGGTACCAAGTACATCCAAATAACATTCAAAATTAGAAAACTAGCTGGGTGCAGTGGATTGTGCCTGTAATCCAGGATGTTTGGGAAGTTAAGGTAGGAGGATCACTTGAGGCCAGGAGTTTGAGATCAGCTGAGCAACATAGCAAAACCCCATCTCTAAATTTTTTTTGTTTTAATTAGAGAACTAGCTGGGGTGGTGGAACGTGCCTGTAGTCCCAACTGCTTAGGGTATAGCAAGATATAGCTTGATATAGCAAGACAGTGTCTTAAAAAATTAGAGAACTATCAAGTCCTAAAAAGTATACCTCTGATGAACAGGACTGACTGAAATTAGCTTAGTCCTTCATAATTTACAAAGCAGTTTGCACATACCCTTTTTACTATCATTTTTGTCTTCATTAACAAGACTCACAGCTACCTATTGGAATAAGGATTTATCATTATCCCCAGGTCACAGATGGGGAAACAGAGGCACAAAACGATAAGACGACCTGCTCATGGTCCTATGAGTTGAGAGTCAAATCAGGGTCCTCTGACTCTCATTTTCACATCCCTTCTGTGTCGCCGTAATTTCCTTGCCATTTTGTCTTTTTAAAATGACAACAACAGCCCCCTGAGTGGAAATGGAGGGGAGAACTGAAGCCCGTGAGGGATGCCAAGGGCTCCTGAGCGTGAAGCACATGATCCCCGCCTGCCCTGATTACCCTGGCCTTGCTCGCTGGCCAGCGGGCCTTGCGGGCGGGCTGCCAGAGCGGCCTTGCCAGCGACCCACTTCTCCGCGGCTCCGCCGCCACCGCACGCGGGCTCCGAGCGGCCGCCGCAGCTCCCAGCAGGCCCCGGCCGGTGCAGGCTCCGGCAGAGCCGCTTCCGCCTGGTTTGCTTGGCTTTTCACGGGCTTAAAGCTTCCGAGCTCTGTGAGCAGCCCTCGTCCGCAGCGCTGGCGGCAACCGGGTGCCCGCTCTCTGCCCCGGCACGTTCCGGCTCGGTGCCCTTCCAGAGTCACGCATCCAAGCGCGTCGCCCCGGGCGGGCCTGGGCAGGGGTTGGGGCGAGAGGCAGCCAAGGAGAGGGCTGTCTGCTGGCGCCCATCCGCGCGTCAGCCTGCCTGTCTTCGGATCTGTCCAGACTGTTACCTGCGCACTTTTGCTCTCGGAGCAAAAGTCTCCGACTTAGCTCTCCTGGCGTCTCCAGCCACAGGGCCTGTGGGAGACGTTGGGAGCGGTGCCAGTGGTTTCCTAGGCACACAGGCTGTCAGCTTGTTTTTTGTTTAAAACCAAAAAAAAGTGTAGGGGGGAACCCCTCCTCTCCCCACCTCTTTAATTACACAAGGCATTCAATGTAGAAAAAACACCAAAAAAGCAGATGAGTGTAAAGGAAAAATACAAATTTTTTTTTCTAATCATCTCTGCCTTCCAACCCAAGAACAATCACTGTTAACGTGTTAGTGTTTGTCCTTGCAATATTTTATGTCTATGGTAGCATACGTTGTTCTCTCTGCAAAAAAAGGGCATTATAGTGTAGCTATCATTTTGTCAGGAGTTTTTGCTTAGCAGTAAATCATGAACATTTTCTGTGCCAACCAATATTCTTCTACAATATGATTTTTAATGGTTGTACAGCATCACGTTATATGGATATATCATAATTTATTTAACCAATACTCTGTTGTTTGGCATTTAAGTGGTTTCCATTTTTTTCTACTACAGCAATGTTGTGATAAGGATCCAAGAACTTAACATTTTCATGCCTCATCTCTGATTATATTCTTAAAGTAAATTCTTAGAAATAGTGTTGCAGGGTCAAACAGAATGCCCATGCATAAGGCTTTACCCCAGGAGTTCCACAGTGGTTTTAAAACAAAATTGTTATTTAACGTAAAGACAGCATTACAGTAACAATAATGAATTCTTCAAAAGAAATCTCCACAGACTCCCTTCTCTAACAAATCAATTATTTTTATTTGTTCATATTGCTGTCCCTGTCTATATGCAAAGGGGCTTTTTACATAGTTGTGTCTACAGCTACGTTAGGCTATTGTAGCTCCCAGGAATGCACACTCACAGTGGCTACAGTGTCTAATTGAAACTGCTTAGCCAAAACGGAATGGAGTCCCACTGAAATTCAGCAACAGGGGCTGGAGTCCAGCTAAGCCTGTAGGGCGGGACCTGGACAGTTGTTCTGGCTCTACAGCAGCTCTCCAGAACTCTTGATCTTCACTCCAACTGCCAATTTCCTAAAGTTAGCTACTCTGTGCTTTCCTTTCTTTCTGTGTCTACCTCTTTCTCTCCATTCACCTGGCTGACTTCTTCATGCTCTACTCTGTATCTTTTCTCAGCCTAATGTTTTCTGGTTCCTTATAACACATATATCCACAGCCCCATGACAATATAATCTATGCGTCCTGTAAGCTTCAGCTCCTGATGTGATTTACCTGATTCTCTTGGTAGTCCTCAATTCTGATTCCAAAGGATCAGAAACTTTATTAGCTCAGTTTGCCCTGCTTGAGCAGAGAATTTTACAACAAGCATCTCAAAGGATGTTGGCTACTCTGAATCACTTGCCCGCCCCTGAGCCAATAAGCTGTGTGGAGAGAGGGGTCATAGAGCCACAGTGGTACAGAACACGGTTGTGTAGGGCTGCTGTGCTCAGCAGGTGCCTGGGTCATACAGTTCCTTAAAAGGTGATAGTGGCCATTGCAGGTGGCTATTTATGTGTAGTACAATAACATAGATACAATTATGTATTCTAGGATTTTAATTATTATGTCATGAGCATATAAAGTCTTAATAATTGTCCAGCTTAGCATAGGTATAACAGTCCATCCAGTGGGTAGACTGTAATTTATTTAAGCACTCCCCTATAGATAGATGTTTAGATTTAGTTGTTTTTTTTTTAACCAATTTGGAAAATTCTATAATGAACAATTTATCAATTTATATTTTTACTTCTTTTGGATTTTTCTGTTAGGGATATATCAATAAGTAATGCTTTTAGCTGCAAAAAAGGAAAACTTCTCAAAATAGCTTTTAAAATAAGGGGTTATTTTTCTCATGTAACAAGACATTCAGAGGTGAGTGGCTATGGGCTTTGGCTCTCTTGGGTTTTTTCTGATGTTTATGTTCTCAAAATGGCTGCTGAAATTCCAGTCATAACATCAGCATTCAAAGTAGAAAAGAGAAAGAGATGATGCCAGGCAGGTCTGCCTTTTTGTTTTTATCATCTCCAAATCACACTCAGTAGGCATAGACTTATGCTCATTTAACTAGAATTGTGTTACGTGGTTGTCTCCACTTTTATGGGAGGCTAGAAAAACAAGTATTGTTCCAACTTCTCTATTTGGAGGCAGCAAAGAAGAAGAGCTGGTAATATGTATTAAACCAGCCTTCCTGGTGCTGTCACAAGGGCTTTTCAAATGTGTTGAAGGTGCAGAAACCTTCTTCCTTCAAGTAAAATCTTGCCTGGAAGCCTATTTGGAAAAGCTGATGAAAGTGGAATTGCTCTGAAGTGGGGGAAGGAAGCTTAGAGCTTTACGTGGTCAGCACCCTTAAGTATAACCCAACAGAAGATAGATGTTTCTGCTTTCCAGCTGTCCAGCATCCATATTATCTTGCAGTTAGTACCCAAGTCTTCTGTTTGGGGTTCCTAATCTGTGGTGTAGAATTGGGAGGTAGTTCCCATCTCCCATTCAGAAGCCAAAGACCCAGATTCTTCACCCTCATCTCCTGCTTTCTTGCAAAACCTGAGGCATGTAATTTAGGTTCAGTCAATCAGATATTCTTTCCTATGTCTTTGAGTCATGAGCATATGACAGTGTGGGGGTGATCGGAGGTCATTTTCCTCTCAGCAGCAGTGCTGCATGCATCTGACTGTTCTTGTTCTGTGACCTGTGGTGTGGTTCCAGCTGCCTAGCCCTCTGGAATTCTCTTGTTTCCTGCCTGTTTTCAGAACCTGGTTCTTGAGCTTCCCATTGATTCTGTGAGCCACCAAATTTTCCCAGCACATTGCCTGGGTAAGTTTCTCTTGTTTATAACCCCAAACCCTGGTTACTACATATCCTTCCTAGCAGTTCCACAGACAATTCTGTAGCACTTCTAGGACCACAAGGAGCACAGTTTAAAATTGCTGCCTTAGGTTAAATCCTTTGGCATAGAATTAAGGGACAAAGGGACAAAGGTACAAGTAGTTTAAAGTTTCTTGATAATTATTGCCAAATACCGGTTCTAAAAGTGTAAATTTACCTAACCACAAGCACTGGGGATTATCATTGTTTTAATTTTTGCTAGTATAATGGCAGGGAAATGGTTCTTATTAATGTTTTAATTTGCACATGCCTGAAAATAAAAAGCTAAACTTTTTTCCTTATGTTGACTTACAGTTACATTTCAACCTTCAGAAGATATCTATTTATTCAAGCTTTCATTTTTCTTTTTATGATATGAACTTGATATAATTTGGATATTCACTCTTCAAATGCTTACTGCAAACTTTTTTCCCAGTCTATTTTTCTTTTTCTTTTTATCTTGTTACTTTTCTTTGTATAAAAGCTTCACATTTTTACATATAAAATCTGTTCATCTTCTCCTTTGTGATTTCTTCTTTTGCTTTAATGCTTTAAAAGTTACCATTCCTTCAAAGATCTGATAAATTGTAAATTCAATTTCCTGCCAATTTTTCTGTGGTTTGCTTTTTATGTATTTAACTCTTTAATCTGCCTGAGAGATATATTTGTTTAAAGGTATGAATCTAAATTATTACTAACTTTTAGCTTCATATGCTTTTGTGAATAAGCAAGGCTTATTGGGTGTTGTTTATTTTGTTTTGTTTTGTTTTGCTTTGTTTGGGGTTTTAATAATGTGAAGAAAAATTTCCGGGGAGTGGTGGCTTGTTATTCAGAGAAATGTGAGTAAAATGGAGAAAGAAGCTTAGAGGATTTAGATAGAAAAAAAGAGAAAGATCAATTGAAACAGAGACAGAAAAGCTGAAATAGAGACTGAAACAGAAACAAAGAGAAGTGAAGAATCAAAAAGCAAGAGGCCAATGGAGGAAAACCAGATCTACAGTAGAGAGGGCTTTGTATCTCTCAGGCTGATGGTGGCTTGATGACCACCGCGGCCGTGGAACTGACCAGCAGAGGCCAAGGCAATTTTGGGGGGCAGATTCACAGTCCCCATCCAGTTTTAGCCTTTCCCAGGGGTCTCGGGAGTACGCATATACCATTTGGGGACTCCAATTTCTCCTTCATTCTCCAGTTGGCTCCAGGTCTGGGGGATCTCAGCAGAATAGAGAAAAATCTTTCCTCTGTCCTATCCATAGTCTTTCCTTCTCTCCAGCCTGGCTTCAGGAAGCATTCCAGGAAGGATGAGATTCTGAAGACCAATCATCGAAAATGGCCCGCAGTAGAGGCTGCATAGTCCAAATATCTCAGCCTGGCTCTGAAGCCCCACTTTTCCACTCCACATTACCTCCATCCAGTCTACCTCTTAGAACTTAGCCCCACAAATCTCTCCCAGTATGCCAGCCAGCACCCTTTCTTCACTGTTGCCTGTAGCCATTGTTGAGGTGATACTTTTGGGTGTGGTATATGAGAAGTGCAAAAACATTTAATGAACACCTACTATGAGAGAGGTACTGGACTAGGTTCTCAATATAATTAACTAGCTTAATTCTCATAATGAGCTTTTGAGATATTATTCTTATCAAAGGGGGATAAGTAATTATGCCCATCAATAAAAGGTAGATCTGGGATTTAAATTGTGGTCCTGGCCGGGCATGGTGGCTCATGCCTGTAATCCTAGCACTCTGGGAGGCTGAGGCAGGAGGATCACTCAAGGTCAGGAGTTCGAAACCAGCCTGAGCAAGAGCGAGACCCCGCCTCTACTAAAAATAGAAAGAAATTAATTGGCCAACTAAAAATATGTAGAAAAAATTAGCCGGGCATGGTGGCACATGCCTGTAGTCCCAGGTACTTGGGAGGCTGAGGCAGGAGGATTGCCTGAGCCCAGGAGTTTGAGGTTGCTGTGAGCTGGGCTGATGCCACAGCACTCTAGCCCGAGCAACAGAGTGAGACTCCGTCTCAAAAAAAAAAAAAAAAAAAATCCTGGTCCTAATTCCAAATCTTGTAGCTCTTTCCACTGCATCATGATATTGGGCTTGGAGGCCGGGCATAGTGGCTCACACATGTAACCCCTGCACTTTGGGAAGCTGAGGCAGGAGGATGGCTTGAGCCCAGGAGTTCCAGGATAGATAACAGAGACTCTGTCTCTAAGAAAACAAAATAGATATATAAAGATATTGGGCTTATACTATATCTCCTCCAGAAATTGTCTTCCCTAGAATACCTTCCTGTTTATCAGTGCCTGTCTATGTCATCTTCCCATTTCTCCAGCATACAGGGCTATTTTCCATAGCTCTGGCTTCATTTGGCATTGAGGCCTTATTTATAGCCTGTCTTCTACCCTCACCTAAATATTGTGAGGTAGACGTGGTGGTGCACACCTGTAGTTCCAGATACTTGGAGGCTGAGGCAGGAGGATTGCTTGAGCCCAGGAATTTGAGGCTTCAGTGAGCTATGATTGCACCACTGTATTCCAGCCTGGATGATGGAGCAACACCTCATCTCTTAAAAAATAAATACTGTGGTATTTTTGTCTTGTTTCCTCAACTGAGTTATAACCTGGGACTGCGTATTTTACTTCTTTGGACTTCCTGCATTACTTTGTACCATGCTGCCAACTGTTGGCTCATTCATTCACTCAACAAATATTTTCTGAGAAACTTCTATGTGCCAGGCACTGAGCCAGGGACTGCAAAAGCAAAATTATCTGTACTTTTAGGAATGTCAGCTTAGTGCACATAAAATGTGTTTACTAAATGTTTGTCAAAGGATATTTTCCAAATCAGTTTTGATAGACTCCCACTCTGTAGTATGGTCCCAGGTGCTGCCATGGTCCAGTCACAGAAAGGAGTGGACCAAGAACTCTCCTGATGATTCCTATGCTCTGGTTCTGGCACGAAAATCTGGAAAAGGGGTCAAAAATCAAATGGCTTTCCTTCCTGCTCATTAGGGTAAGCAGATCTGGACTTACCCCTTATTCAATGGTCATATCAAGGTCTGGGTCTTTAATAGGTAGCACAGAGGGGATGTTGGCATGTATCTTGCCTTGAGGTCAGACAGACCTGGGATCAAATTCACAGTCTGCTTATATGACCTTTTGGCTAGTCTCTTCAGCTCCCCAAGCCTTAGCCTCCTCACCTGTAAAATTGGGATAATAATAGTATCTGCAAGTACACACAAGAGATTGCACCCATAAAGTACCGATCTCATAGCAGGTTTAAAGGTCAGGTGAGATGTTATTTATAATGAGAGATTCCAAGTCCCCATCTGTGACTTTAGGCTCTTTAACAAACTTCTCTGTCTTTTATTTTTTCTACCTCCCTAGTTAATTACCACATTATCACTTTTAATGCTCTAGGTTGCTGTTGGCATACATTTTTTGGACATATTTCAATTTGTAGTTTTGTAGTCTGTAGTGTTGGTAGTTACAATGACAATCACTTATAACTTTATAAAAATAAATGTGTTTCTGAAGTGGCTTAAAATAACTTTCTGAATATAAAATTCTTTTTCTACATTCATTTTTAAAAAGTTTTAATTAATTTATTTTTATGAATAAGTAAGAAATTCACATGGTTCAAAATTCAAAAGACACCAAAAAATTTAGGTAAGAAAAGTCTCCCAGTTGCTTGTTTATCCTTCTAGAAATAATCTATGTGATTATAACCAAATATTCATTTGTATATGCACCCCCTTTTCCACAAATGGTAGTGTATTATAATACTCTTTTGTATCTTGTTTTCCATTTAAATACATCTTGAAGACTGTTCCTAGTTATAGGAATTCCTTTTTTTGCTGCATAGTATCTTATTGTATCAATAACCTTTAATATATTTGACCCACAATCTAATAATGAAATTTAAATTGTCAGTCTCTTCCTATGACAAAAAGTGCTTCAGTGAATAGGCTTAGACATGTTATTTTGCACATGTGTGAATATACTTGTTAAATATTTATTAGAATTACATTTGCTAGATCAAAGTGCACATGAATTTGAAATGTTGCCAGACATTGCCCACTCCCAGAAAGTGTTTATATCTTGGTTGGGGTTCCCCCAGAAAAGCATATCTCTGCAACAATGATTCTAGTGCAAGTAGTGTATTTGGGAGGTGCAGGGAACACCAGAGAGCTGGAGGGAGGGGTAGTGAAAGGAAGGAAACCATTAAAGGGATGTGTTACTGCTACTACAGTGGGTGACTGGAGCTCAATCCCAGTGGGAAATTGTGAGAAATGGTGCGAAATATTCACTTCTGGATTCCCCTAATCAAAGGTGAAGACGCTGCAACTGTCAGGAGTCATAGGATGAAAGCTGCTCTGGGGGTTAGGAGGTGTGAGATGAGATAATTCCCTGGCCTGGCCTGCTGGTGGTGAGAATGAAATTCCACAGTTCAGAAAAAATCTTCAGGTAGGAAGATGAAATTCTATGGGGCATTGGGCTGCTGAATAAGGTCATAGGACAGGGGTGGGGACCTTTTCATGTTGGAAAGCTGCATTAATGTAGCTGTAATCAAATAAGGCCACACTCAAGAAACTTTAATTAGATATACTTAAAAATGTACATTATTTTGTAAAAATCTAACTACTGTGTACTTAATAATTTCAAAAAATGAAAGCTATTTGTTAATTTTAAAGTTAACTCATCTTTTAATGACGTTGTTGTCTCTGCTTTTTGTTGGAAAGCATTTGGATATTTGGTTGCAGCATGGAGGTCTGCAGTTTCAGTTGATCCTCTAGATGGGATCAGTCACTTGTGACCTTAAGGGCATCTTGATTTGGTTTAGGAAGGAGAATGAAGACTCACAGCAATGAATGGTTGAAAAGCAAGAAAGCATTTTTCAGGCATGTTGCCGACGGCGTGGGTATTCTGCATTTTTCTATATTTCAACTGGATCTTTCTTAGCATGAAAAAATGTCATCTACTGAGAGCTCAGTCAATTCTATCTGTTGTTCTTTAGGTGCCTTGGTGATATCAACTAGGTGAGGCTGGAATGCTGATTTGAGGGTGATGTGATGATTCTCACAGATGCATATTCTTCAAACTATTCACATACATCATCCTGTTCATTGATGACCTTTACTAACAGGGGAAAATGTTCATCTGAAATTTCCCTTTGAAAGAAGTGTTTTGAAAAAAGATAGCTTTTTTTTGAAATGCTTGGATTTTTTGCCACATGATATATACCTTGCAAAGAAATATTCAAGTCATTTTCATTTGACACGATATCACACAGAAATGCTGCATTCCTATAGAAATCTTCTTTCAATAATTCACATTGCTGATTCTGCTCTTCTGTAAAACAGGAAGGAGAGCAGGGGTGACTCCATGACAGGCTGAACCTCCTGGAGTAGGCCTAAGTTTCGGTTTCCCCGACGCGAGTCCTCCCCTTCCCCCACAATGACGTTGATAACAACTGGAGAGTCCTGAGACTTGGAGCCAGCCAGTCAGGAGCCAACACGACCTTGGAGCCAACCAATTGGAAGCCAACACGATCAGCCGCTTTTGAAGGAGCAAATGAACTAAGGGGGGGAGGGGGATGGCGTGCCCAGCGTATGTAACCTACTAAAAAGTATAAAAGCTCGACTTTTACCCCAGGGCGGGGTCCTGGTTCGTAGGGAGGCCGCTGCGTTGGTGCTCTGGGACTAGGACCCTAACTCGAGCTAGCCAATAAACTCCTTTGTTATTTGCAGCCTCGGTGACTCTGTCTCTGTGTTCCTGGGGCAAAGGGAAACCGGTTCTAACACTTCATACAATTTAACTATCTGTTCTCACAGAGATAAAATTTTGGCTAACACCTGTCCCTGTGATAGCCAATGCACTTTGGAATGACTCAGCAAATCCGCATTGAATACCTCATCCTTCAACTTTAGCAGGTTATGAAACTGATGATGCCATGTTGCATTTGCATGACTATAGTTAACAATACTTACAACTTGTTGCAAAATGTCACTTAAAATGGCTTGACCACAGAGATTTTGCTGATGCAAAACACAATGAAAAGAAAGAGAGCATCTGGATCTGTTAATACTTTATTATCTGTGCAATAAACCCTTCATGTTTTCCTGTCATGGAAGGTGTATATACTCACTAAATTTACCAAATTTAGTCCAACTCCAATACATTTATCTTGAAACTTGTTGAAGATACCTATTCCCCAGGTTCTGTTTGCAAGAGTGCCCAAAGTGAGTAACTCTTCATAGCAAAGAAAATCTTCTGTTATGAACCGAATAAAGTCTAAAACCTGTGCCAAGTCAGTAGTATCAGTTGATTCCTCCAAAGTGATTGAATAATACATGTTTTCCTTTTGAAGTATTACATGAAATTTTTCTGTTAAGTTGAAGACTAATTCATCCTGCCAATCAGTTATGGTTCTTCTTGAAAGAGGCAGTTGTTTGTACTGTGAAATGTTATCGGGGTCTGAGCATCCTGCAACTTTGACAATGCATTCTTTTACAATTTCTACATCACTGAATGGCTTCCCTTTTTTTCTCCGAGTATTCAAGCTACTTTATAAGTTGCTTCAGTGGCATTATTTCCAGGTCTCATTGCTGCTTGAAAGAATCATCTTTGCTTTTGCTTTTCATCTTTTAGTTTCTGCAATACAACCTTTCCCACCTCTCTCTCTAATTTAAAATATTTGTAGTCCTTATGAGTGTTATAATGCTGATGAGCACTGAATTTCCTTAATGTTGATACTGCAGTATCATAAAGCAAGCAAATCCTCTTATCTTTAGCAGAAACAAGAAAATATTGCAATTCCCTATCCTCATTAAAAAATTTGTTTTCTTCCTTCAGTATCCTCTTGGTCTTCTTTGACACAACGTGCTGTTAAGCAGACAGAATTATAAGATACTGTTGAGCTGTGCAACTATTCACAAATTCCACTTCAAACAGAAACACAGTACACTGCTGTCAAAAGCTGATAACAGACTGGTGTACTCGACCCCCATAAACTCTCGCTAACCAGCCTCGTGCAGTAGAGGCACCGGTCAGGTGGCAGAAGTTAGAACTAAATCATGAGCATAGCAGACATCAATGTAGTCAATTTACTGAAGTTCTAATTGTGCCAGTCAATCTAGGGGGATTATTTCATTGAATCTTATTTTATTCTTTGGTATTCTAAAATTCATTTTAAAAATAAAATAAAATAAATATAAAAGATAAATGGAAGTACATTAATTTTTAAAAAAGGATTTGTTCTGTAAAATTT